>LPNX010761438.1:0-31749 GCA_001517045.1 Pseudotsuga menziesii
GATATACTTGGCCTGTGTCAAGTAATAACCATCAGAAGAAGAAGAGATCTCAAGACCAAGAAAATAGCTGAGAGGGCCAAGATCTTTCATCTCAAAGTGCTAACTGAGGAACTGTTTAAGTTCCTGAATACCAGTGATATCATCTTCAGTGATGATCATGTCATCAACATATAGTAGAAGAAGTATGGTACCCAGGTCTGTGCGGCGAATAAACAAGGCTGAATCATATGAGCTGATGGAGTAGCCAAGGCTAGAGACAGTAGCTCTAAACTTAGCAAACCATGCTCGAGGAGCCTGCTTAAGCCCATATAGAGCTTGACGGAGACAACAAACCTTGTTTGTAGGATGAGATAATCCAGGAGGTGGCTGCATATAGACTTATTCACTTAAATCGCCATTAAGAAAGGCATTCTTGATATCCATCTGACAAATTGACCAATGTCGAGAGGCTCCAACAGCCAGCAGAGCACGAACAGAAGAGAGGCGAGCAACTGGAGCAAAAGTCTCCTCATAATCCACACCATACTCCTGAGTAAAACCTCTGGCCACAAGTCGATCCTTGTACCTGTCAATAGTACCATCGGAACAAGTCTTGATTCTGTAAACCCACTTACACCCAACCACAGACTTTCCAGGGGGCAAGTCAACCAGATCCCATGTATTGTTCTTGTGAAAAGCATCAAGTTCCTCTTTCATCGCGGCCTGCCAAAGAGGGTTAGTGGAGGCCTCACGAAAGGAGTGAGGCTCATGCAAGGTAGCTAAGGCATGAAGGCAATGAAAATCCTGTAAATGGGATGGGAGGGATCTTACTCGGGTGGATCGGCGAAGGTCAAGTGGTGGAGTGCAGATCGGATCCTCAGATGGAGCAGAACCTGGGGTTGTAGGCGGAGCGGCATCGAGAGCATCAAATGACTGATGTTCGAGCAAGGTAGACTCTGGCAAAACATTGCTAGTGGGAGTTGGAGAAAGAGGAATCTCAAGAAGTGTAGTAAAGGGAGGGAAAGATGGCATGCTGAATTTGCCGCCTTCATGGAATAGACGATGCTCCCAAAAAACTACATGACGGGAGATGCGAAGACGATGAGAGACAGGATCATAACACCAGTAGCCTTTTTGTTCCACTCCATATCCAAGAAAACAACACAACCAAGAGCGAGGCTCGAGTTTGGTGTGCTCATGAGGTTGGAGTAAAACAAAACATGCAAAACCAAAAACATGAAGATGATGATATGAGGGGATAGAGCCAAACAACCTCTCGTGAGGAGTGCAATTATCAAGGATAGGGATAGGAAACCTATTGATTGTGTAGACAGTCATGAGAGTAGCTTCACCCCAAAATGGGGTAGGAAGAGATGTGGAAAGAAGCAGAGCACGAACAGTGTCTAAAATGTGCCTAAGTTTGCGTTCAGCTTGACCATTTTGTTGTGAGGTGCCTGGACACGACAAGTGAGAAACAGTGCCATAATGCTTGAGGATGGCTTGAAAAGCATGTTGAGTATATTCTAAAGCATTATCAGAATGAAAGGCTTTGATGGGTTTTGAAAATTGGGTTTCAACCATTTTTGCAAAAGTGCGATAAATATCCAATAATTTAGAACGAGATTTCATTAAAGACATCCAAGTGTAACGAGAGAAATCGTCAACAAAGATAACAAAATAATGTGAACCACTCATACTAGCAACAGGAGAAGGTCCCCAAACATCAGAATGAATTAAATCAAAAGAAGCAGTAGCATGAGACTCACTATTATTAAAAGGCAAAGCCAGTTGTTTCCCAAGTTGACATGAAATACAATCAAAAGGACTATTGGACACTGAACCTAATAAACCCTTTGACGCTAAAAGTTGAACGTGAGATGTAGATGCATGACCAAGATGCGAATGCGAAAGTGCAAGAGATGGTGATGACGAAGGGGCAGCAGCAGAGATGCTTGTGGTTGGGAGGTGTAAGGATGAGAGTTCGAACATGCACCCAATTCTACGCCCGGTCCCAAGGGTCTGGCTCGTACGAGGATCCTACACAAGCACACCAGAAAAGTCAAAAACAAGTCTATATCCAAGTTCATACAGTTGGCCAACAAAGAGGAGTTTGAAGGACAATTCAGGCACCTGAAAAACTTCAGAAAGAGAAAGGGAAGGTATACTGATAATGCCTATATTTTTAACATTCATAGTGGATCCATCAGTTGTGCGAATCAATGAGGAATAAGGTGAAGGTGTAGATGTGGTAAATGAAGTAGGGTGAGGTGTCATGTGATTGCAACAAGCAGAGTCAAAGAGCCAAGGGGAAGAAGTACCTGGAAAGACTGAGAGGACAGAGGAAGATGCATTACCAGAATGAGATAGGACGACCTGGTTGACTATTACCTCAAAGTCAGCTTCAGATAAGGTGACACTGGATCCTGATGCCTGGACAGAGGAAGCAACTGAAGAGGGAGCAGCTGGAGATGAAGCAGTTGGATATGAACCACTCTCAGTATGAACAATTGTTGCTGTTGGTGCAATAGATCTTCCCTTACGCCAACACTTGTCAATAGTGTGCCCTCGACGTCGACAATAGCAACAATAATTGTCATCTCGAGACTTAGGAGGGAGTCGAGGAGTATCAGACCTGTCATAATGCTCTCGCTAGAATGATGAAGAACCAGAGGATGGTGCAGCCAACAGTGTATGACTAGGCTGAGAGCGCATAGTCTGCGAACTAGTCTCGGCACAGACAAGTTCGAAGATGGAAATGTCCAAAGTGGGAAGAGGAGAACAATGTAAACGTTGCACATGGACATGCTCAAAATCATCACGCAAGGCCATCAAAAATTGGTGAAGGCGATGTTGATCTCTACATGTAACATACATCTCACCATCAGTGGGATCCTTCCAAATAGGATCAGAAACATCAATTTGGTTCCACAAGAATTGCATGCGAGCAAGCAAATCATTTATACTCTGACCAGGTTCCTACCTCAGATGGAAAAGCTCAAACAGAAGCTGATACTCGTGAGCACCATCCACAGAAGAATAATGAAAAGCAAGCATATCCCAAGCACCCTTTGCTTCATCAAAGCTGCCAAAGAGCGCAGAAATAGATGGGATAGTAGTGTTACAGAACCATGTAAGAATCTGATGATGCTTGCTATCCCAATCAATAAGACGAGTGGTGAAGTCCTGATCTGATTCAGAAGCCCCTTTAACTGGCTTTTTGACCTCCCTGGTCACATAAAGCCAAAGCTTGCAGCCTTTAAGAAAGCTACACATAGATTGGGACCACACCATATAGTTTGTGCCATCCAATACAGTCTGAACATGATGAAGAATCTCGTTCTGTGCCATCGAGAAGGCTTAAATGCAGAAACAGACCACAAATATGAAATTAGGACCAAAAAAAAAAGAGAAGAAAGCACCTGGTATATTGAGCCGCTGAAAACTATAAGAGGAAGAGAGAGGGACAAAAAGGACAGAGCAAGATACTCGCCGAAGAACACTAGCAGCGCCAAAAAGAAAAAAAGATGCGGGAATTTTTTTTTTTTAAGGTGATTCAGAACCTATGCCTGTGCTCTGATACCATGTTGAGAAAATAGGTTGTATATTGAATCACAAATGCTAATGTACAGAAGAGGCCTATATATATAGGCTAATAATACAGACAATATATGTACATAACCAATGTGGGACAAATATAATCTAACAATATACATCTATTTTTCAGCAACCACAAGCTATATACATGTATTTCTCAACTTATATATATATATATATATATGAAAACACCTGTAATATATATATATATACACGAGAGTATGTAAATAATGTTCCTGGATTTGAGATTTGATCAAGAACGGAACTTAACCAAGCATTGTACATTGTGCATTTCAAAATCTCAATGGTTTTTTTCAAACTCTCAGATACTCTACTGAATTAAGCGCCTCCGACTGCCTTATGGTCCTATGAGAGACCTCTGCAAGGAGCCACTCTGAATAGAAATACCCACGAAAAACATGTTCAAGATCATCATAACTTGAAACCTGAAATAGGGAGCTTTGCAAATGGAGTCAGGTGGTTTATGCCTTTTTCCAAATGTAAGCAATCACCAAATCTGGCAGGTATTGTACTTTTGTTGCAACCTAGCCAAATCAACAAAGTCAAAATAGGAAAAAAAATTAACCACAGTTGATCTTTGAATTATTCACAATTTTATACTTGGAGCTGGCAAAGCTCAAAATTTAATTGTAAATCCATGCTTAGTAGGCACACATGTTCTTATCATGCTTTGGCATCAGCAAGATTGCACTAGTAGGATTGATATTTAACATCTGAGAGAGTCATAGCAGTTGCAGTGGCTAACTAGAGGAAATTTGGGCCATAGGTGCCCTAATAGATAAATAACACATGGACAATGGATGAGGGAGCTTCTTGGCTTATAAATAACACACGATCAATGGATGAGGGAGCTTCTTGGCTTATAAATAACACATGGTCAATGGATTAGGGAGCTTCTTGGCTTATAGGGTTGTTCATACACCAAAATGTGTATAAAATAGCCCAAGATGACAGCTGCATAGTTCGAATTCTTCTTCGAGAGGCATGTTACCACAAATGAGAAATCGTTGTTGTGAGAGAGTATTCATGTGGCATTTGCTTATGGACACAAACCTAGTCAATCTATCCATGACTAGGATGAAGCTCGGGTGAAAATAACTGGAGATCCAAATAGATTGATGTTGAAAAATTAGAGGATGTGCTATGGTTTGGATTCAAATGTCACTTGAAACTAGATAATGTCAACTTTTAATATACTCAAAAATAAAAAAATATATATGTATTGGGTAGTGTTGTTCTTCCCTTAAAATGGTTCCACACAGAAGTCGAGCTTATCTTTGTGGCCCTAATTTTCAGGTTGCATGCTGCATTGGAAATTGAATTGGTATTAGCCGTTCAAAATTGAACCCGTCATGGCATGTCTCCTAGAAGTGGCATTAAAAAAAATGCCAGTCATTTAAAATGCTAAATTGCATTTTATTTATGCTAAATTGTATTTTTATTTATTGTTTTAAATTTAAAATTTCATCAAAGGGCAGTCTTGCAAAATGTTTAGATATGCCAGTATGCTTAGTTATAGCTTTTGTATAACTATGCCTTTTGTTGATCTTTGGACCTTTTTTGCTTTGTAAGATTGGTGAAGACATTGACTTATTCAACACATGTTTTCAAATTTAAAAACTTTATGTACAAAAAAACAGGAAACTTATTTTCACTTATGTGATTACTTAGAAGTTTAATGTAATTTATATTCACTTATTTTCCTACACTCCATTTCATCACATAAACTTATATTATCTACACACAACTTTTTTTAAACTTATAGACGTTTTCTTCGATGTTTCATTTTCCCACTTTGAAAATATACTAATTTTATAACATTATTAATACTTCTACAACTAGATTCTGAATACACTTCTATTATATCGGGTAGGCATTACTCTACTTTACAAACACCAAAAGACATTATACAATGTATAAATAGATTATAAATATCATATACTCATATTTACTATAATCATAAATATAATATTAAACTATTATACTTATAATATTAAACTATGGACGTTATATTTAAAGTTGTGACTTTAAACACATAATTGATGCTCATACACTTTGTGTTTACAAAAATACATGCTAATAGATTTTTATTGATTTCCTAACAATAGCATTAGAGAGCCTATGATGGTAGGTGTGAAAGATTTCTTTATGGAAAACGTGTTTTTATGTTTGTATAAACAATTGCACCAAAATACACATGCGGTAAGGGGTTTTTGAAATTAGCATCTTACCTTTGATCGTAGCACTTCCATAGCAAGTAAAGCACTAATAAATTTATTAAAATGGAGTGTATGATCATCATTATTATGCAAGCCTTTGAATTAAAAGGAAAATAAATAAGGATTGGATTCTTGAATTCCAATTGTTTGGTATTCATTCCTAGATTCCAAGGAAAGTCTTTCAGTGTAGGTGGCAGGTTTTAATATTATATATAAGTTAATAAGTAAATATTTAGATAATGTTGGCTAAAATATCGAAATTTATTTTTGACAAAATTTGTCAGAAATGTCTTTTATTTCTTGGTTTAGCAATAATTAGAAATTCAGGTACCATTTGGTCAATTGGGAACTTATTGCCACTTCAAAATTATACGAAGGTTGGGGTATAAACTATATCTATGATTTTAGTATTGCGTTAGCATCCAAAATCCTTTGGTGATGCCTCTTTGGGAATAGCCTCTTGGCACGATTATGAAATATAAGTACTTGCAAGGTGCTCCAATCGTCGACTCAATTAGATCTACCCACCCCCCAGCTCGAAATGCATCAAATTCATGGAGTTGGCTCCTTCATGGACAACATGTGATAAAAGATTGGTTAGCATGGCAGTCGGACTTTAGTTTGCAGATCAAGATCAATGTTGATCCCATCATTGGCGGTTCCCCTTTTTATCAATGTATAATATGATTCTTTTCATAAATATCAACTATAGCTCTTTTCTTGGTGAAAAAAATAAATAAATATTTTTATGATCAATACCATAATAAAGGAAACACATTGGTTCCACTATCTTAACATAATGTGTGATCAGCATTTCACCATTTCATTATATATATCTCTGGGTGGAATTTAGTTGAACACACCAGGAAGAAGATGGGTATGTGGGTATTACTAGCTTTTGCCTCTTAGCTCATAGTTCCTACAATCTTACAACAGTAACTATAAACAATATTAATGTGACATACATTATATGTTGAATTGCAATACATATACAGAGCTCACAACTTGATGTATCCACAACCTTTGCTAATTGTTTTTATGTTATGGACCAAATTCGCAAAATAACATAAAACTAAAAAGAAAGAATAACTCCAATCCTTGAGAATGAAATAAAGAGAATATATAAGAAGGCTCTTCGAGGGGGGAATAATTTTGCATGCCATTTTATCTTGTTTCCATTATGTTCTTGTTTCTTCTACCCAATCAGAATGCATAATGGAAAAAAAACACAAATTAATCCCTCAGTGTCATCTTCTTTTCTTGAAAGTGCATCAACCATCACATTTTGTTTTCCTTATAAGTCATAACTTAACATATTATTAACCCATTTTTGTTGCTCTTTTAAGGAAAACTGTTGTTACAAGAAGTACTTAAGGATGTCATGATATGTTTTTACCTTGAAGTGCCTTCCTAGTAGGTAAGGGAACATTTTCTTAATTGCATGTAGTATGAACAACATTTCCTTTTCATTAAGTGGTTGGAGTTGTATCTTCTATATCTACGTCTTGAGGTTCTCCCATATTTGGATCATCTTCCTCTTCACAGTTTATGTAGAATCATGATCTACTTCCAGAGATCCATCATCCTTACTTAACTTGCAACCAGTGACCATAGGAGTACCAACGTGTTTGGAATCTTCCATTTTAAACTTTTTCAATATATCTTTGATGTACTTAGTTTGAGAGATGAAAGTTCCTTCGTCTGTTTGGTAGACTTGCAACCCCAAGAAGAATATCAATTCACCCAACATTGACATTTCAAATTCTTTCTTCATTTCAGAGGCAAAGTCTACACTTAGGATTTGAAGATTGCGTCCAAAAATGATATCATCCACATAGACAACAACAATGATCATATTTTTATCTTCGATTTTTAGGTAAAGATTACTTTCAGTGACTCCTCTTTTAAAACCTTGTTGTTTCAAGTAACTTTCTAGTCTTGAAAACCATGCTCTTGGAGCTTGTTTGAGACCATAGAGTTCTTTTTTTTTTATTGTTTACAAACATAATCTTTGTTTCTAGACAAGAGAAACCCTTCCGGTTGTTCAATATACACTTCTTCTATTTTTCCATTCAGGAATGCAGACTTGACATCCATTTGATATACTTTGAAGTTTTTATGAGATGACAGTGCTAAAAACATTCTGATTTCTTCAAGTTGAGCTATAGGAGCATAAGTTTCTTCAAAATCAATACCTTCCACTTGGGCACACCCCTTACAAACCAGTCTTGCTTTGTTCCTTATTACTTGTCCATCTTGATTGAACTTGTTTTTGAAAATCCATTTGGTTCCTACAATATTCTTATCTTTAGGTCTTGGGACAAGTTCCCAGGTCTCATTTTTCTCAATCTAATCTAGTTCTTAATTCATGGATTTTACCCATTCATCACTTTTGTTGGCTTCTGTAAAGTTCTTGGGCTCTACTATTGAGAGTAGGGCTTGTTCCACATCTGGTAGTTGTCTTCTTGTTTTGACTCCAGCTTTTTTATCACCCATGATCGGTGACTCCGGGTGATCTTTTTCTACCCTTCTAGAAGGAGTTTTAGTGTCAGGTCTAGGGAAGTCTCCATCATCTTTCTATGTATCTTCCTTCTATTTTTCTTCGTCTTCATTATGAATGTTCTCGTCCTTTTTCCAATCCTTTATTTCATCATCACATGTATTTTCAACACTGTCAAGTTTTTTCTCTTTCCTTGGTTTTATATCATCTACTTTCACATTAGCACTTTCTACAATTCTATGTAACCTTTTATTGTAACACCTGTATGCCTTTTTGGTGGATGAGTATCCTGAAAAGATTCCATCATTAGTCCCAGAGTCGAACTTTCCAAGGTCATCCTCGTTTATTTTGATGTAACAGTTACTACCAAACACTTTAAAATATTTGACTGAGGTTGGTCTTCCATACCACAATTCGTAAGGGTTCTTATCCTTATTCACTCTGAGTTGTCATCTGTTAAGTGTGTATAAAAATATGTATACAACTTCTCTCCAAAATGAATCTGACATTTTTGCTTCATTGAGCATAGTTCTTGCAGCATATTGGATTGTTCTGTTTTTCCTTTCAATAACTCCATTCTGCTAAGGAGTTTTTGCAATTGAAAATTGCCTCTTAATTCCATGACCTTCACATAACTCATTGAATTCATTTGAAGTAAATTCTCCCCCATTATCTAATCTAAGACACTTGATTTTTATGCCAGGCTCATTTTTAGCCATTGCCTTGAAGATTTTAAATTTTTCAAAGGCTTCTGTTTTTTCCTTGAGAAATGCCACCCAGGTCATCCTTGTGTAATCATCAATGAGTAACATGAAATAGTGATTTCACTGCAGACTTTTAGTTCTGGTTGGTCCACAAATATCTTTGTGAATTATTTCCAAAAGGTGTGAGGTCATATGTTCTTTTATTTTAAAACTGGCTCTGGTTTGTTTCCCATGTTGACAATGTCTGCACACAGAGTTTAGAGGAACTATAATTTTAGGTAGATCTCTTACAGCTTCCTTCGTGCTTATTTTGACAAGATTGTCAAAACTTAAATGTCCCAACCTTCTGTGCCATAACCAAATTTCATCTACCATACTTAAGTAACCTTGGTTTTCATTTTCCAATATGTATACATTGTTTGTATTTCTCATAGCAATGCCAACAACCTTTCTTGATTTCTTATTCTTTATTTCACATTTTTCTGAGTCGAAGATGCAAATGTGTCCTTGGTTGCATGTTTGACTTACACTGAGAAGATTAGGCTTGATGTTTTCAACTAGAAAAACATTTTCTGCTTTGATCCTATTGTTGACAACAACTATTCCTTTGTCGATTATTTTGGAGGATAGGTTGTCTCAAAAAGTGACTTTTCCCTTATTATCTTTTAGTGTTATGAATTTGCTTGGGTCACCAGTCATATGTTTTGAACAACCACTGTCCAAGTGCCATAATTTTTGCTTTTCGGTTGCACATAAGGCAATCATGGAAGTTTCCTTTTCTTCCTTTTCTCTCCAATATCTTTCTTGTTTGGTGTTCTGATATTTGATTGCAACAGTGTTTCTTGTAGGAGTCTTCAGCTTACAATCTCTTGCCATATGTCCATGGTTATTACACTTATAACATTCAATGTCATATTTTTGGAGTAATGTAAAAAGATTCTTATTTCCCTTCAACTTATTACTTGATGACTTCTTCTTGTATTCAGAAATATTTCTTTCAGTTCTGCAGTTTAAGGCTTTAGGACCAAATTATTACAAGCAAAGCAGTGACCTAAAAAGATCTATAGATATCCATTTGGTCTCTTGGGTGCTTGATTATTTCTATTTTTATCTTGAGAAATTAAGTCAATTTTCTTGCTTATTTCCTTTTTAGCTAGAGTCTTTAGTACTTCAACATAGCTTTTCTTACTTCCTTCTTGATTTGTGACAAGAAAAATCTTTGGCTTCTTTTATTTAACGAACCCCAAACCACTAGACCTATCACCTGATGGTCTTTGGCTACTCAAAATGCCATCTAGAATCCTTGAGATATTCTCAAACTTTGATTTGATAGATCCTTCATCAAGCTTTCTCTTAAATTGCATGATTTCTTTTGCAAGCTTTTCAGACTCATGTATTGTTCTTTTGAGTTGTAGGTTTAAGTCCTCCTCAACCTTTTTGGTATCTAAGAGTTGAGCTTTCAACTGACTAATGATAATATTTTATTGTCGGTTCTTTTTCCTACATTTCTCAAGTTCTTCAAGGGCGCTAACAAGTTAAGGTCTTAGATCTACTTCTCCTTCTACGTCTGAGTCATTATTTGAAGCTTGAGTGTCTAGACCCATAAATAAAACTTCAGTTTCTTCAACTTCACTTCCATCCAAATCTTCAATGTCTTCCATGGTGTAAACAATTTTCTTTTTCCCATAGGGTTTTTTCTTGTTTCCTGGTTTACCCATTTTGAATTTCAAAGTTTCTTTTTCTTCATTCTCATCTTGTTTAGTATAGGTGCATTTAGAGGCAAAATGTCCAATCCTTCCACAATTAAAAAACTTTAAAGGTAACTTCCCCTTGTACTTTCTAGTCCCTCTCTCAAGTTTATTAATGAAAAGGGATTCCTCATCATTTGGGTTTTCTGATTGATTTTTTATGGAAGCTTTAAAAGCTGCCTCTTTTCTTGAAGATCCATTGTGTCCTGTTCTCATCTCCTACGCAATGAGAATTCCATGTAACTCATCCATTGTTACCTTTTTAAGGTCATCTCGTTCTTCTAAGGTGGATACCTTTGGGTCATATCTCATTGGTAATGTTCTTAGTACCTTGCTTGCCACTTCCTTTTCTTTTAATTTTCCTCCAAGGCCTCTGATCGCATTAACAACTTCTTCTACTCGAAGAAGGTATTCCCCAACATTCTCTTCTTATTTTATTTTAAGACTTTCAAATTCACCTCTATATGTTTAAAGTTTGGATTCTTTGACCTTAGATTCTTCTTCATAGATAATTTTCAATTTGTCCCAAGCTTGTTTGGCAGATGTGCATTGCATAACTTTAGTAAATACCGAGTTTGTTAAACCATATAAGATTGTGTTTAAGGCTTTGGCATTACCTTCATATTCACCTAGTTTAACTGTGTTTGTAGGGTATTGGTTTCCTATATTACATTCCTTTTCTGTTGCTTCCCAAACCCTCCATCCTAGGTACATCAGATGACACCTCATTCTTACACTCCTGTTGAAAGCTAGGCTTTCACATCATTCAAGCATACAGTACGCTCATACACAGCCATCCAAGAAGCATACAATATGCTCATACATAGCCATCCAAGACAAGTATTGGGAAGGGATGTCCAATCCACCTTTCAATTCACCTTTGATGTTTATTTATACATTATGAGAGAGGTTGGAGCGGTTGTACCTGCTCCAACCACTCATTTGTTAACATATATTTAAAATATATACTTATACAATTATGATGACATTTAGGAGGTGAAGTGGCCCCCTCTACATCTCCCCCACAAACAAAATGTTTCTTCATCCCGAAGAGAACAAAGAAATATGCATCAACATCTTGGGTCTCTGCTACTGCTGAAGTAGTCCTCACTGTGCATCAACCATGCATACCGATCTACATAGGTAACTCAGCCACAACAGCCGCTAGCTCGATAGGAAAACACACGTGTACAAGGCTTTACTGTGACTGGTTACTCTTCAGCCTCCATCTTCAATCTGGCAGTAGTCCATCAAAGTCTCATCCTCTCACAACGGCGGGCAACCATCTTCTTCCGCAATGAGGTATTTTGGTTTAAAGCCTCGCCCTGGCTCATATGACCAGCATCTCCATCAGTTCAGGCATGAGGGGCCTTTTGGCTCTTTGACTTTCTATGCCATTTCTCTGTCTTCTTGCTTTCCGAGGTCACAACCCAGGAACAGTTTCAGCATTTTGATAATGAGGGGTACATTGTCATCATGTCTCGTTGGAGCACTTTACTGTGTATGTGAATGGTATCTGCTTGAATGTGGTTGTCATCTTTTGAAATTCCTGCTAGATTGTGTGATGCCTACTTATGTGCATTCATGTGCATAACCGATTGCTTATAGTTCGACTATCTTACCATGACTCGACTTACAATGGTTGGAAATATATCAATCTTTATTTACATAAAATGGAGGGGATCGCCTGCCTCAAAAGAGACTCACGTTTAACCCCCACTTGACTTCAAAATTTTTAATTAGATTCACTTATAATGATACATGACTCCATGAACTCAATGCAAAAATAATTATTTTTACAATTTTAAGACTTCGACCAAATGAATTTGATATTGACCATATCGAATTAAAATAACATGTATGCCTAACTTTTAAAAAAAAATTATAGCCTCAACCATATTTAGCACCAACCACTTTACACTACCCTCGACCATCAGAGCATTTTAAATACCTACCAAAGTGAAATTGGACCCAAATGAGAATCGACCATATTTTGACAACTTAATCAATGCCCAGTCGACAAGGAGACATGGTATTCATCGACAAAATAAGCAACTCAATGGTTTAGTTAGTTGTTGTAGAATAATCTTACGTCTCATCAAGTAACACGTATATGCACACAAGATGCATCAAATTTCTGGTCCTCTACATGTCAACTTGTGGCAATGCTGTCACAAGATATTTCTTCATTGATCGACTATCATGCATGTGATGAACCGTCAGATTTGTATTGGACTTTGTTTCACAACCGGTCAGCCCGCCATTATATAACCAACTCCCATGAGGTTTCTAATCCTTAAGAGCATATACAATGATCCTTCATTCATTCTATAAGCATCTTCAATAGCGCAACAACCGAGAAACATAGAGTCGCAATTTCAACATTTTGTTCTTCTTGCAGGTTTTCTTGGTGTCCACGCAAATACTTCATAGTTGGCGGACAACTGCCTAACACGCCCTACATCCCAAGTCGATTTCTATTGCAATACATTACTCGATCAATGGTAACTCATGGACAGTATCCAACAGTTTTCGTATATGGTCATGGAACTTCCCTTAGCTGATAGAGTCTCATGTAAGATTCTTTATGAACTTCTGCATTGAACAGTAAAGTGACCAACTGAATATACAACCATTGACCCAACTTACAAAGTATATCGTCGCAAAGTTGTCATAAACTTGGATGAACTGCAATGAAACTATTAGATTGCATGATCTTAAAGTGACAAATGCAATTCTTCTCCCCCATATTTGTGCCAATCGCAGCATTAATGACCACAACTAGCATTGCTTGACAACATCAACCGAGGAAAATTAGTTGAGTCCAAAGGCTGGTATTTTAAGAACTTTTTCTTGGTATTTCAAATATATTTTTGTGAGTCACATAGTTGTTGGTCACTATCAACGTATTTATTTGCATCCAAAGGAACTGGTTGTAACCTCGGCGCCCATTCGCACCAACAAGGAGGCTCTGCCGATGGATATTTTGATAGAAAACTTGTCGATTAACATCACATCAAGGATCAAGAAATTAGAAGAGTGCAGTCGACAACTAACCACAGCAGTTGACGAGAATTTAACAGCGTCTTTATAAACACCCATTTCTTCAATCCAAAAACTTCTTATCAATGAACTCTCTAGCTTTAGTCGATTTGGGCAATCGATGTAAGAATAGAAAGAAAAATTTTGTGTAGTCCTCAGTATAGCAGCAATCGTTGATTAAATAGTATAGATTTTCTTTGTGTGCAGGGAGTCGAACGAGTAGACTTATCGCCAAAAATATTCAACAATGCTTCAGCGATCAAGCAACCTTTACATTTTTTTTTCTTACTTTTTGTAGGGATTATTTCATAGGCATCCTCACATTTTCTTCCAGGTTCGAACCAGTCTCCATCCGCTGCTGTTGTCACCCAGACCAAACGGAGAAAGGCACCGGTGCCAGATGTCGAAAGCTAGGATTTCACATCATTCAAGCATACAGTACGCTCATACACAACCATCCAAGACAAGTATTGGGAAGGGATGTCCAATCCACCTTTCAATTCATCTTTGATGATTATTTATACATTATGAGAGAGGTTGGAGCGGTTGTACCCGCTCCAACCACTCATTTGTTAATATCTATTTAAACTATATACTTATACAATTATGATGAAATTTAGGAGGTGAAGTGGCCCCCTCTACAACTCCAGTAAGCATAATTTTCTCCAGTAAATAGTGGAGGTTTGTTGGTGTCCAATACTTCTTGTTGATCCATTCTGGTTTTTGGATGGGATCTTCCTTCCAGTGGTTAAGATGTTGTGAAGGAACCTGCTTTAATACCAATTGTTGGTTTATCCTACAATATTGAGAGGGGGGTGAATTAGTATTGTCAGATTTTACTTTAAAATACACAAAATAAAAAATAAAAAGAGCAAACCACCAACACAAACTCATTAATAAGTTGAATTTACAAAATTGTTTATCTGTTGCAATAGAAAGGATGTAGATACACCCTAGATTTTTCCTGCAACTATAGACTAGGATGCTACAACACCCCTATGGTTTACTACCTGCTTCAACAGACAAGGATGCTATGACACCCTGTTCTTCAGCTACGACTGGAAGGAGGCTACGACCCCCTGCGGACCTGTGGCCTGCCCTAGCACCACCCTACCACCCTAGACTGATGTTCTCAGTCTTTTAGAACAGTTGAAAAACTATTCACTTTGGACTCTATCAGACTTACTAACAAAGACACCTTATTCTTAACACATTCATTCAATAAATACCTTTTACCTATTACCTACCAATGCATCTCTCCATAGTTGCGTTCTTTCATTTTGGATCACGACTATTTACTTACAAACATACATCTTCATCATCTACCCATTCAACCATCGCATCATTTCATCGTTAAGTTTTAGCAAATGCACTGTTTCATTCTTCTCATAGCTCAGAGTTCATTTTCACAGCAATGTTTATCATTTTCTGGTGCTTTTGTAATCTTCTTCTCCAGATACAATCTAGACCATTGATCTTATGCCCAAAATCTCTTTGGATTGTTGATATACTCTAAAGATTTCCTCTTGAAATCGTATTTCCGCACCAAGTTTATGTTTCAATGATTCCCACCGTTGATCTTTATCAGGCTTCTCCATGAGCGTCGATCTTCAGATTGTGGGATGCAGGATGTGGGATACAGGATGTAACATTTCCCAAAATCATATCTTGACTTTTCCGCAAACTTCTTTCCGCACTTGTTTTTCCGGACTGTTGATATGTTTTTAGCAGAACTAACTTTAGCTGTCCGATATCTCCAAATTGCAGGATGTAATATTTCCCAAAATCGTATCTTGACTTTTCTCAAGCTTATTTCCGCAACTTCTCTTCTGCACCGTTGATCTCTTTTGGCGGAACTAATCTTAGCCATTCGATATTGATCTTTTGCAGAACTTCGTCCTCCTGCCTGTCTTTTGCGGAACTGATCCTTAGCCATTGAATCTCCTGTGAGATGCTTCCTGAACGTTGATTTCAGATCAAATTTGGATCTTACCATGACTTTGTGGATCTGCAAGATTTCTTTGCGAAAATCCTCTACGACTATTTCTAATAGTTTTGTCATTCATACTGCATCACTACTTCTACTCGACCTTTGTTCTTTGTTTTATTAATCATTGTTTACATCATACTGTTGACACTGTCTTGGAAGTCTTCAGATCAGCTTTTCATGTTGTCTTATCATCCATGTCCATGTCATTCATCTCAAATGTGTCATGCAACATTCTCAACTATGCCATGCCATGCCATCACTACCTTAGTCGTTCACTGAGTTTGTCTTGCCATCATATCAATTGTTTATTCCTTTGTCATTCATGAACACCTTTGACATCAATGACAACTATATACTCAACTTTCTTAAACGCCTTATCTGCTGCAGTTCTTCGAGTATGGTGTTCCTACAGGACATTTGACTGTGATTGAAATGATTTGTACAATTCTTGCATTTCATTTAACCCTGTATACATACTGATCATAGACTAATAATATTGATCATTAACCTTGCAAGCTAACTGTTTGAATTCTTCAGCTGTTAATGTCGAAAATTATGAGGAAGCTGAAGGCAACTGTGATTCTTTGAGATGTTGCTCGATGGCAGCATTCTAATTAGCATGTTGTTAATTGAGGAGCTCTGATTTCTCAAGCTGGTGCTTTAGATGATCAATCTTCTTCTGCAAATGTTCTTTTTTATCTTGGTGTTCTTTTATGAGGAGATGAGTCTCCTTTTGGTAACATGCCTCTGGTGATGCCAGATCCTCTTTGGCTTTCTGCAATTCCTGTTCTTTATCCAGGAGATCCTTATGTAGATGTGACACTGAGTCATAATTTGCTCCTGTGAAAGCTCCCATAGAAACTGTTGTATCCAATGCTCCTTGTCTAACATTAGGGGCATCGGTTCTCCAAACAACTTGATTAAGGGCAGGAATATGTTTGAGTGTGCCTTCCCTTGTCCTTTTTGTTCCCTTTTTTATTATTTCCTTCTCTTTCTTGCTCCAAAAATATTTCCTTAAGGAAACAACAACATCCTCTCCAAAATCTGACATCTCTTCTGAGTCCAGTAGGATTTCCTCTTGGGGGCTGGTTGATGGCTCAGGTTGTGTTTGAGAGACCAAGACTTCTACAATAATGGGAGAAATGTCAAAGGCCAAAATCTGATATCTCTTCTGAGTCCATTAGGATTTCCTCTTGGGGGCTGGTTGATGGCTCAGGTTGTGTTTGATAGTCTGGGACTTTAATTTCTTGAAGTGAAGGGTAGTCTGCTTAAGATCTTTCTAATACTCAGCAACATGTGCCCTTACTTCTGGTTCAGTGATATTCTCCAATGCCTCACAAAAATCAATAGCTTCCCTATATATGGAGTCATCTGGTAGCTCCTCATGTGTGTAATGAAACTTCACTCGTTCTTGAGCAAAGAGGCTTGCCAAATAAGCCTTTGGATCATGCATTCTTTTAGGGGATTCTCCCAGGTTCATAATTGAAATTTCTTTACCCAGCACTGTTGCATGGGTAGAATTTTGCAAGACCAAAGAACCTAAATTCAGGGGAAACTTAGGCCAACACTTCTTTTTTTGCTTGGACAATTTAGGGAAGGCGCCACCAACAACCGTCTGAAAAGCAACTTTCTGCAAAACCATGCGGTCTGGGACAATCCTTGGCAGTAAATGGACTGTGTTGCTGCCCTAAATTCTAAAGTAGGAGAAATATTCTCCAACATGCAAAGTGATCAAATCCCTTGCACTTTGTGAAAACGATGGAGCGTCAGCCTTGAAAACGTTATGGTACATAGACCCTAAGAAAAGTTCGCAAATATCATACACCCGAGGAACAAATTTATCCTCACACATTTCAGAACAATAAATATGAACAGGAGAAAAGCAGAAATCAGGAAGTAATTTAGTTGGATAGTGTACATATTAAAGTTCCGCGATCCACAAAGGCAGAAAACAGAAAGCAAAGAAACAAGAAAACATAAGCTGCGAAAAAAAAACTTTTCGGTTTCTAAGAAACGACTGTCCACAATATGAACCGGAAATTGGAAACCGGAAAGGAGTGAAAGAGAGGGAACCCTATTTCATAAGTCGAGGAGCTGACTTACGGAATCCGAACCAGAAATCAGAAATCAGATTGCGTGAAAGTGCGAGAACCTTGTTTTGTAAGTCGAGGAGCCAACTTCTGCAGTACGAACCGAAGATCGGAAATCAGAAAGGTGTGAGAGTGTGGAACACTTGTTTCAGAAGCTATTAAGTTGATTTCTGAAGTGCATGTACAAAAATACTGGTGCAGAAGTGTGGAAAGAAGACGATTTGTTCATTGAAAATAGGAACAATACGACAAACAAAAGTTACAGTAAACATAGAAGATTTAGGGACGTTTTCCATTAAAACTGATGGTATCAATTATAATACGTACAATAATAAGCCACTAAATACTTCATCCAGTTGCGGAAAGACTCAATATTTTTACCCTCTCAGCATTCTTTTGCACCTCTGGGTGCAAATGGTAATTAAATATAGTAGAAATAAAACTACTAAAATCATGATAAACTATATAAACAGTTTATATTTTATGAAAAATAACTAAGTTATAAAACTACATAAAATTGTATTTTATATTATTAAAAATAAGAAACTTAAAAAAAGCTATATTATCAGCATAATAATTTGTTAAAATTCACTGATTAGTGTTAAGAAAATTAATATTTAATATTTATTTATTTGTACTCTACGTTTATGGCAATAATGTCAAATATGATTTTGTTTTTAAAGATATAATGTTTGAAAAATATGATTTTGTTTTTAAAGATATAATGTCAAATATGATTTTGTTTTTAAATATATAATGTTTGAAAAATAATTGTGGTTGATTCATATTTATCAATTTATTTTCAACTAAAGGTCAGCGAGGTGGTGTAGTGGTAATGCTGAGGTGATGTAGTGATAGTTAGGTCTTGAGGTCGAACTTGAGTAAGGTCGAGGTTAATTATGAGTAAGGTCGAACTCATAATAATTTTCTTACAATAAAATCAGTATAAAATAATGATTTTAATGATAATATATAGAATCACAAACCAGAACAAATGTTTACATACCACGACGGCGTGGCCCCCGTTTAAGATACTCATTAATATAATGTTCGTAATTAATCTTACGCTTGTAATTAGACCGGAGCTTCTCTATCTCTAATTTGGCTACTGACGTTGGAATTCGATTTGGATTTCGTTTAATATACTGCCTATTGGAACTACACCGGTCACTATCTGCGTCTTCCACTTTGATGGAAGCTCCAAGTCTAACAAATGACGGCTCACAAATTTGGCTCCGCAAACCTATGACTGGACTATTCTCATCAATTTTTTCAGAAGGTGTAGTAGGTCGCGGTTTTTCTATATTTGGCGGTAGCTGATGTGGAGCTATTTTTTTGCTTACGTGTTTGTTCGTCTGATCGATTTTGCTGAAAAAGGGTATGGTCCCCTTACGTGGCCTTCCCGCACACGTTTTCTGCTTCTGCGTTGTTGGCAATTTCGACGCCCATTCAAGTGTCGTCAATGGTAGCACTGGCGCCTCGGCATTTCTTTTTAAAGGGAGAGTTCCTCTAAGGTAGCCACGTGGAATCCAACACGACCTCTTTGGTGGAGGCTTCTTTAACTCTAGCGGAGCATTATAACTAAGTGGATGGCCACCTGGCTTCTTCTTAGCTTTTACGTCAGCGACTCCCGATTTACACAGGGCACGTGGCAACCCCGAAGTCACCGATTCTTCTGAGTCAGAACTTTCCATTACGTCGCCTGAACTTTGAGTTTGTTTAACAACCTTACCAAAGAATCCTATTTCAGTTATTTGATTATTTGCTATCTCTGTCTCTCTCGAAAATATAAACAGTACTACCGTCGCGTTGGTTCACTGAAATAACATATTTACATGAACCTCATCACATAAAAACACTCAAATCAACATTTTCATTACAAAAATGGATTATTCCAACTGATTGTTGTGTACTTAATCAAAATAAACATTAAATTATGAGAGGAAAAATAAATTACACAAAGTAAAACTAGATAAACAAAAGCATTTAATAAATTACAGAAAGTAAAACTAGATGAACAAAAGCATTTAATCTACAAAGTATAAACTCATATTAATAATCTAGAAATAGAACAATGTTTATAGGCCCCTTTGAGGGGCAGCCTCCAAATAAGCATAACTTAAATACAATGAAAAATTGTGACAAAACATTGCATAACCTTTTATTTTTATAAATAGTTTTTCATCAACAAAACCTAACTACTTGTAACCCTATCATTAATGTGGATCAACCACCTAATGGATCTTATTTAATAAACTTGATCATTCAATATTGAATAACTACACACCAAAACCTTATTTAAAGAATATGATTTTATATATTAATTAAATAAGTCAAAAAGACTAGAAAGTAAAGGCTAGGTGTAATGTACTTAACGAAACAAACAATGATTTTTAAGTATATTAAAAAAATATGAAATTAAAAAAAAGTAAATAAGAGAGACAATGATATAGAATATACAAAATATAATCCTTGTATTGATTAATTGAGAAAAGAGAGAGCATTGTTCATTCACATTTTCAATAGCTAAATTCCTTTTGGATACAACTCCAATACAATAACACACTAGAAAAAATATTTCATAGCCTACTAACTCTATAAATAGTTTCTCTCTAAGAAAATTGTAATTATGTGTGTTCCCATCACTAGTGAGGGTCGACCACCTAGTTGTCATTATTTAATAAAGAGTACACTTTTTAAAATTTACATTAAGTGGAAATCAAGTACCTAATGAACCTTATTCAAAGAAGATGGACTTATACCTTAATTACTAGATCTCAAGTAACACCAACATATGGATGTTAGGGTGTACCATTCCCCTTTAAGACAAGCATTGCCATAAAGGGAAGAGGTGGACATGAAAATCGTTGTTGTTTTCCAAGTGGTATCATTTTCCTATGTATCTTCCACTTGCTCTGACAATAATCTACATTTTATTGTGGCCAATACTGGCTCTAACAATAACCAAATGGGACTCCATCATGTTCTCGAAGGTTGGTTTTGAACTCGAAAATTTGTCCCCATAACCTTCTTCAGATAAGACACATGAAAGACTAGGTGAATCCTAGACTGAGATAGAAAACCCAGTCAATATGAAACTAATCTAACACATTGAAGTTGTAATCTTCCCTTTAATTTTTTTGGTTTTCGTCGACGTGTTAGACAGAAAGTACAAAAAAACGTTACCAAAATTTCTACATCCAGTAATATTTTGCCAAAGTTCTAGTTTTTATTAACTTAGTCAACCTCCTTCCACTCCAAACCTTAGTCTGGCAAGTTTAGTCATTTAGTCTTAATCATTTGTTAACTCCAAGCCAAAATATCTTCTATAACCAAGTTTCATTTTGTCGAATTCTCGTCCCTTTATAAAGTTTATTAATACTAATTTTGTCGAATTCTCGTCTCTTTTTAAAAGTCTATTAATACACATGGTTAGGTATCATTCCCAAAAGACATAAATAAATATTTTATAATTTAAAATAAAGATTTTAATTTATACATTTTAAAAGGTTAAATAAATATTATGTTGATACCTTTAAATGATATAATTTGTAAACTTGCTGTTACAATGGTCTTTTGAGTTTTAAGAGGTTTAGCAAATAAAAAGAGGCTATATTTAGCCAAAGTTTTCTTATTTAAAAAATTAAAACCTTTACATGAGTTTGGTCTTTATTCAACCTTTTAAATGCATGTTTTGTTTTTAAAACTTTTTATTTAAAAAAATAAAACTTTTCCATAAGTTTTGTCTTTATTGAACTTTTATAGACATGTTTTGTCTTTTAAAACCTTTCCATAAATTTTGTCTTTAATCCACTTTTTAAAAACATGTTGTATTTTTATTTTTATTTTTTCTTTTTATTAAAAAAAATTGACATGTTGTATTTTTATTTTTATTTTTTCTTTTTATTAAAAAAATGTTTATTGTCTTTATTGAACTTTTATAGACATGTTTTGTCTTTTAAAACCTTTCCATAAGTTTTGTCTTTAATCCACTTTTTAAAAACATGTTGTATTTTTATTTTTATTTTTTATTTTTATTAAAAAAAATGACATACCTAATAGATAAGAGGGTTTCTCATATCCCCACACGAAAGACACTTCTTAGATCGACAAGGAACTCCTGGCTGGTTAGAGAAATTGGAAATACTTCTTAGGAGCTCTATTCCGCTATAATCCCCTAGGCTCCTCTGCTGCTAATACAATGGGGAAGATATAGTCATTATATATGTCATTATTCTCCATATTTCCATAATAACGTCTCCATGGCAATATCATATAGTAAGAGGTTGTAATGGTTAATGATTGCTAACACTTGCCTGGTCTGGTTTGGATCACACTATCTGAGCCATATACCTGCTGAAACAATAGAGCCATATACACTACAAACTAACGGGACTTAGTTCAATCTTACTTTCTTTATTCAAAGAATGGGTACGACATGTTGTATTTTTATTTTTATTTATATTAAAAAAATTGCAAAACATGGTTTGTTTTAGGATACCAGCAGCCTAGATTAACATCCAATTGATACCAACAACCAAAATTAACGTGTAGTAAAGTGCACATCGTGCCGTATACAATTTGGACAACAGTTAATATAAAGACATGAATATTTATTCTTTGCTTTCATGTGGGATTATTCTCCCCGCACAAATAAAAATAAAAATAAAAACGCTTTGAAAGTAAACAAGCTTCCACATGTTCAAGGGATAAAGAGCCAATTCTTAAAGCTTTATGTTCGAAGTCTTCAATGAATATAACATAAAATGGATCATAAATAAAATGTCAAAGATCCTTTGTAGAAGTACACTGCTGTTAAGCAGTCTCTTAGGATGAGGAGTTCACGCTTCACTGTATTTAAGAAGCCGAATTGTGTTTCTGAAGTTAAGTTTCTAGGTAGAAATTTATTACAGTCTTTAGTGATAGTTGGTAGCTTCGAAGAGAAGCAATTTTAGTCTCTGTATATGAAAAACAATGAGAAGTGAGTGTGTATTCGAAGCAGAGAGAAGAGAAGAGAGAAAGCTCAGAGTAGTGGAGAAGAAGAAGAAAAAATCAGAGAAGATTTCGAGAGCTCAAGCTCGTGGGTTTGGAATGTGTTGAGAGCCAAAGCTCTGTAAAAGGTGAAACATCCTTGTAAATTTGCAAGTTTGTAATTGCGGTTGTAGTTCTTTGTTATGTCGCAAAAAAATATATAAATCCATAGTTTATGGTTGAATGCATGTCTTATTTATTCCACACATCTTCTCCAGAATTACTTGAGTGAATGTTGTTTACATTTACTGTCTTGTGAAATATACAAAGAATCCACAAATATTTCATCGTGTAAAAGTTTAAGTTTTAACCCTAGAGTGCTCGACACAAGTCTTACTTAATACTTTGGCTATATGATATTGTGAGCTTGTTGCAATATAGTTGTGTTAAGGTTTATCCCAAGTTATAGGTTGGTGAAAAGTGTTTTTCATATTATAAGTCTTTAGACTAAGAAATCTCTTTTTACAAAGTTCCGCTAAAAGTGGTCATATTGAAATGGGAGCTGGTCGCAACCAAAAGTGTGTTGCGGATAAATTATGTCACGGTAAAATCGTGTCGAAGTCAAGTGGGTGTCTATCGAGGTAAAAGTGTGTTGGGTTAAAATTCCATAAAAAGTGTGTCGACCAAAAGTAGTCTGTCGCAGTAATAGTCCATCACAGTAAAATTCTGTCGTGGTAATAGTCTATCGTAGTAAATTTCTGTCACAAGTATTTTGGTCGAAGTTAGCCTGTTGAAGTAAAATGTGGAGTTTCCCAAAGGCATTGTGTCACAGACCCAAAAGTAAAATAAAAGTAAAAATTTCTTATTGCGGAGTAACTCAAGTTCACTATCGCAACAAGTTCATCCAAGATATGGTATCAGAGCAGGTTTAGGAAAGAAACCTTGTCTTAAAAAGAAAAAGTATTTTCCCAAACAAAAATAAAAATTAAAAGATGAATTCCACTCCTGGTACACACATGTCGAGTTTATAAACTCTAATTTTCATAGGAAATAATCATGAGAATTGGTCTCTAACAATGAAGGCTTTGTTCAGAGGTCGAGATGTATGGGAGATAGTCCAAAATGACTATACATAACTGATAGATCATGCAACATATAATATTATCACGCAAGATGAGAATGATGCCTTGAGGAAATAAAGGAAGAAAGATGGAAATGATATGTTCTACATACACCAAGCAATGCATGAAAGCATACTCCCAAGGGTAGCGACAACAAAGACAACTAAGGAGGCATGTGATACATTGGAAACTGCCTATCAAGGCTTGGACAAGGTAAAGACTTCTAAGTTGCATATTCTTAGAAGATATTTTGAATCTCTGTCAATGAAAGACATAGAGTCAGGGGACTCATTCTATACTCAATTTATTGGGTTTATAAATCAACTGAAATCTCATGGAGAAAATATAGAAGACAAAAGGGTTGTTGAAAAAGTTTTTAGAAGTCTCCCCCAAAACTTTGAATCCTTGGTGGTGACCCTGGAAGAAAACAAAGACACGTCGTAGTTTACCATTGATGAGTTACAAGAATCACTCATCAATCATGAACCCAGAATTAGTATATCAAATACATCATTAGACGTTACATTCACAGCACAATCATCCATAACCCATGGAAGAGGCAGAGGGTTATATAATTATAGAGGCAGAGGAAGAATTTTTTCCAGAGGAGGACATAACAACAGTCCTGCAAATGTCGTTGGTAGAGGACAAAATCAAAACTCCAGTCAACCAAGGTGTCACAGGTTTGGTAAATAAAAAATACAATGTCATTATTGCAAGAAATTTGGTCATTACGCATATGAATGCAAGAAGAATAAATATGACCAAGGAAGGAAAAGCCAAAACCAGTCGAGCAACACCAACACTTCGCCAAGCACAATGTTGTTGTCATGTGCATCCCCAATTGAATGCAATGCTATCCGAGACAGTCCATGTGACATATGGTATTTAGATTCAGGTTGCAGAAATCATATGACTGGTAATTTAAATTTTTTTTCCAGTCTGGATAAATCAGTTCAAATTGATGTCACACATGGAAATAATGTCCAAGTCATTGTTTTGGGAAAAGGTACCGTTGGTATTCTAACCAAACATGGAAGCAAAATATTATGCCTAATGTTTATTTTGTCGAAGGTCTGAAACACAATTTTCTAAGCATTGCACAGTTAATACATAAAGGTTATAGATTCTACATGGAGGACAATCACTGTGTGATTAAAGACTTGAGTCCAAGAAACCAACTGATAGCAAAAGTACCTATGACAAACAATCGTTTATTTTCTTTCAGGATAATTCCATACATGAAAAGAAAGGAAAATACAGGATTTGCATTCAAGGCAGAAAGCAAAGAAGTAGACAAGCACTACGACAAGGAAGAAAATGACAACGCTAAATTTCAAGCAACATTTTAATTAGAGGTTCAAGATGAGTCATGGTTGTGGCATTTCAGATTTGGACATCTAGATTTTGGTGGGATGAAGCTAATGCACATGAAGAATATGGTGAAAGGATTGACATTGATCGGCAAACCATAAAGAGTTTGTGAAGACTGCATTTTTGGTAAGCAACATAGAAATACTTTTCCAGTTGGAAAGTTATACAGTCACACACACCACTTGAGATTCTGCACTATGATATTTGTGGCCCAATGCAGACATCATCCATGGGAGGTTCCAATTATTTCCTTACTTCCCAAGAAAAACATGGGTATATTTTCTAAAACATAAATCCGATGCATTTGGATGTTTTAAGCAGTTCAAGGCACTCATGGAGAAGAAAGTGGATACAACATCAAATTCTTAAGGATGGACAGAGGTAGTGAATATGTCTCGAATGAATTCCTAAATTTGTGCAAGACCCATGGCATACACAAACAATTCACTATGCGGTATACACCTTAACCGAACGGTGTCACTCAGAGAAAGAACAGAACCATTAGGGAGATGGCGCACAACATGATGGCAACGAAGCATTTTCCAAATGAATACTGAGCTAAAGCAGTCACAACTGCCGTGTATATATATATTATGAACCGGTGACTAAAAAATAACATGAAGAACAAAGTCCCTCAAGAAGCAAGGAAAGGTATGAATCACATTGGCTCTCATTTAAATGTTTTTGGTTGTGTCGTGTATGATCATGTTCCAGATGAGCTGAGAAGGAAACTAGGCAATAAGGGACATGAATGTATTTTTGGTGGCTACTCCGAAGACACAAAAACATACAAATTGTATGATATTGTCGCAAGGAAAGTAATAATTAGTCCTGATGTTCAATGTGTCGAGAATGAATCATGGGATGGAATCGTTGAGAAGAATATCAAGATTGTGTCGATTGTCGAGTAGGATGACATGGAAGAGGAAGTGGTTCAAACACCACATGTAACTCAAAATGTCACAGCACCTTCGACTCCTAGGACATGCTTCAACACAAGAAATGTCGACACAAGTCACAACTCAAGCTATTAAATTCAGCACATAGATTTGTGGAACAACACACAACTCACAAGATAGATCATACAATTTTACTCAGAAATTGAAGTATGAAACAATGCAAAAATGGCTTGCAACTATGAATGCTTTCATTAATCAAAAGGAATTAGATAATTAATTACAATGAAGTACAATGGCTAAATAGCCTCATGCAATTCGAATCCATGTGAGGAAATTCAAATTGGTTTGACTCTACTTGACTACATTGTTAAATGACCTTGTCTAAATCATTATCGGAGTTCAAAATCCCAACTCAAGTGTCTAATTCAGTGTTAACTAGTCTAACTGATGAGGTAGGTGAGTAAATGTGCTGCACCTACATGCAACCATGCAATGTTAGCGCTAACTGAGTAGAACTAAATGTAAGGGACTAGAACTAAATGTAACTTACTCTTAACTGAGCTTGACTAGTCAACAATTGAACTCAACTAATGGAGGTTGGTATTGGCACTCCCAGTGGCTCCTAATTTGTAGGGATTGATCTAGGAGGCTCCTAAACTGATGCATGCAAGTGCAATCAGTGGCAATTGGCCTCAATTAGTGTTCCCCACACTTTAGTAACTAGTACATGTGCCTCAATTAGTCCAAGTGGACCCAATGGTGCTAGTGACTAAAAATAGATTGAAAGGACTCCTGATTTAGACATAATTGACCAAATTGGACAAGGGAGGATTATAATCCTAAAACCCCCCATGAATTCTAAATTGGACAATTTGTGGGCCCTGGTAACTAAGACCATAGGTCACCCATTATAGCAAGTAAAGTAACTGCTCAATACAAGGAGCTGGGGAAAAAACCACAGGGGAAAAAATCCCCCCCCTCTTACTAAACATATAGAATCAGGATTCAAGTTTGAAAAACTTGAAAATATGTTGCTGCAACCTTCAACTCTATGATGTAGCGAAGCAGCATGCATGATGTTTTGTGCACAGGTATCCTAGGACCTGACATGTAGACTTCTCCATCTTCTCCCAAAATGATGATGGAAGGAAGGAGGAATGTAACCTTTGCCTCTTTCTGGATGAAGAGGTGTATGATCCACTATATTCTTCTGAAGGCAGTGTAACTGATCAGCCCTTTCCATGTAGCATCTAATATGGAGTTTTTTGCATCTCTCTGAAGAAGGTGAGATTGCATGACATAGCGCAAGGGTCTTTGTCTTCTGTGTGTCAGATGGATTTCCAGTCATCTTCCTAGCTTCCCGCTTGGGATTAGGGACTGGATCTGGATCTGAATCACCTTGAATCTCAATCTCATAAACTGATACAACTAGTTCTGCAATACTGGTGGAAACTGCAAAAGAAGTAGATGGAGTGTTTTTACCTTCCCTATCAAGTGGCTGCTGAGAGTGCACTGGTTCTGAAAATGGCATGAAGTGTGAGAACTCATATGCTTTGGAGGCATGATTTGCATCACCCTCCACTATGATGTTCCCAGTAGAGATATCTGTGATCTCCACTGAGTCAGTACCAAATATCACTTGCTTTGGAGATCCAGTATGAGTCATCTGGTATGCAGATAACAGATTTGCAGCGAAGGATGGATCATAAAGCACATCTTTGAACTTTCCATGTTCAAGCTTGATAGAACCCTTCCCTTTGGCTTGAATTTGACTGTTATTACCCATCTGAATACTAGGACAATCAAAAGAGTTCAAGGGAGATAATGATTCTCTGGATGCAACCATATGATTGGAAGCTCCAGAATCAATGAGGAAGGCATGTGATGTTGAACAACTAGCCTTCAGTGCATGGCATGTCTCTTCATGTTCTTCATTTTCTTCTCTATGGCCAACCTTCCTTACTCTAGCAGGTACAATAATATTATATTTATTCAGAAGAGGAGCCATCTCATCAATTGTTCTTCTCATACATGAGCTTTCTGGATGAAAACCCCTTCCACGGTAAGAATAGAGGGTCTTTCCTTTTCCATTCTTCTTGCTTCTCTTCGAACCTGAAGGCTCATTTGACTGCTCTTTCTCCACATGAGACACATCCCTTTGTTTCCCTTTATCATTCGCTACCTTATGTCCTCCTACAACCAATGCTTGATCTCTAGAAGATCGGATGATCCCCATTTGGATAAACTTGTCATGCTCTTGAGTGAGATATTCAATGAAGGAATTAAGAGTGGGAATCCTCCAATTTGGAGTAGTGAGCTTCACTGAATGAAATATTGATACAAAGACTGAGTAGTCTGCACCAAGTTTTGAGAGAATGGAAAGGATGAGTTGATCATCCTCCTTCTCAACCTTGCACAACTTCAACTGGAACACTATATGCTTGAATTTGGTGAAGAAGTCATTCAGTGTTTCAAAGTTGGATGGATGAAGAGAAATCAGCTCATTCTCTAGCTGATAGATCCTCAGGTCATATTGCTTATCAAATAAGGAATTAATATTATCCCAAACCTGCTTGGGAGTGATCTCGAGAGATTGAGAGGCACAAGCATCCATATGCTTCATCAAGCCTATCCCAATACTTCTCTTTCTCAACATAATGTATTGGCTCTGCCTCTGTCTCCATTGTGAGTCTGAAGAGTCTTTTGTACTGAAGCTGCATCTCCATGTCCTCCTTCCATTGGTGGTAGTTGAAAGGAGTGAGAAGCTCCATTGGAGGGGCCATTTCGAATGCAGTGAAGGAGATTGAGCTACTATAGCGAATGCAGTGAAGGAGATTGAGCTGTTTGTAGTAAATGCAGTGAAGGAGATTGAGCTGTTTGTAGTAAATGTAGTGAAGGAGATTGATAAACCTATAAATCACACAATCAAATAGAAAAAATAAGGTTGAAAACCTGCACTTTTGGAATTTTCATCACACCCATCATAGTTGATCAAGCAAGCTTGATCAACAATTCCTTTCTTAGGATATTAAGTGGTAAATTCTCCGCTTCTGGTGCAGTACTGGAAGGAGCAATTTTGTTCAATTTTTTTTGGATCCAAGTATGAATCTATACTAGGAGAAGTGCCTTGTCCTGCCGAGGCTCTGATACCATATTAAATTGAACACATAGATCTATGGACCAACACACAACTCACAAGATAGATCATACAATTTTGCTTAGAAATTGAAGAATGAAATAGTGCAAAAATGACTTGCAACTGTGAATGTTTTCATTAATCAAAAGTAATTAGATAATTAATTACAATGAATTACAACGGATAAATAGCCTCATCCAATTCAAATCCATGTGAGGAAACTCGAATTGGTTTGACTCTACTTGAATGCATTGTTAATTGACCTTGTCTAAATCATTATCATAGTTCAAAATCCCAACTCAAGTGTCTAATTCAGTGTTAACTAGTCTAACTGACTGAGGTAGGCGAGTAAATGCGCCTCACCTACATGCAACCATGCAATCCTAGCGCTAACTGAGTAGAATTGAATGTAAGGGACTAGAACTAAATGTAACTGACTCCTAACTAGGCTTGACTAGTCACCAACTGAACTCAACTAATGGAGGTTGGTATCAGCACTCCCAGTGGCTCCTAATTTGTAGGGATTGATGTAGGAGGCTCCTAAATTGATGCATGCAAGTGCGATCAGTGCCATTTGGACACAATTAGTGTTTCCCACACTTTAGTAACTGATACATGTGCCCCAATTATGACAAGTTGACCCAATGGTGCTAGTGACTAAAAATAGACTAAAAGGACTCCTGATTTAGACATAATTGACCAAATTGGACAAGGGAAGATTATAATCCTAACACAAGCTACACTGAGAAGCACACCAAGAAGTCTCTAGACTCCATCAAGCAGTTCATCAAGGTCGACATTGACAGATCCAATAAAGACCAAAAGTATGCGTGAGATATATGACATTGGTACACTGAATTCATTCTCTCTTTTTGCATTATTTTCTCAAATAGATGATCCACTAACATTTGAGGAAGTTGTCAAAGAGAAGTATGGGCACAAGACATGGATGAAGAAATAGAATGCATTGAGAAGAAACAAACATGGGACCTGGTAGATGTGCCAAAATATAAATATGTAATCAACGTCAAATGGATTTACAAGACCAAGCAAGATGTTAATGGAAATTTGTAGAAGCACCCGACAATAATGGTCGCAAAAGGATTCACGTAACATCTTGGCATAGTCTTCAATGAAACTTTTGCACCTGTCGCATACATGGATACAATCAGAACAATTTTGGTCATTGCTGCACAAAACAAATGGCATGTCTATCAAATGGATGTTAAATCGACATTTTTGAATGGCTATCTGGAGGAGGACGTGTATGTGGAACAACCACAAGGATATGCAGTTCTGGGACAAGAACACAAAGTATACAGGATGAAAAAGGCACTCTATGGTTTGAAGCAATCTCTGAGAGCTTGGTACAGTCGAATTGATTCCTATCTCACCCAGAATGGATTTCACATATAAGTGAAAATAAACTGAAATTGTACACCAAAGTTGATGAGTAAGGTAGCATGTCAATTGTCTGCATGTATGTGGATGATTTAATTTTTACTGGTGATTTTGGCATAAAGGATTTTAGAACAGTCGTGGAAAGAGAAATTGAAATGACTGATTTGGGAAGTTTTTATGGGTATTGAATTCCATCAGTCTGAAAGTGGTATATTTATATCATAGTCCAAGTATGCAAGTGCATTCTTAAAAAGATTCAATATTTCTAATTGCAAGGTAGCCCCAATATTTCTAATTGCAAGGTAGCCCCAACATCGGTAATAACAGGTTTAAAATTGAGCAAGGATGATGATGGATCAACTGTAGATCCTACGCTGTTTAAAAGGTTGGTTGGTAGGCTTATGTATTTAACTGCGATAAGACCAGAAATCATGTATGGAGTATGTTTGATATCAAGACTCATGGAGTCACCAAAAGACTCTCATTGGTAAGCAGGTAAGATAATTTTGAGGTATGTAAGTGGCACAAAGGACCTTGGAAATATGTATTTAACCTCATAAAAGTTTAAACTCATTGGATATACTGATAGTGACAATGGAGGCACCACAAATGACATGAAAATTACATATGGGTACACATTTGATTGTGGTACAGGTGTTGTGTCGTGGGCATCAAAGAAACAACCCATTGTAACTCTGTATTCAGCAGAAGTAGAGTATGCCATAGCTACAAGCGCCGCATGCCAAGTTGTTTGGATGAGGAGAATGATAAGAAAAATGTCGTAGAACTAGCAAGAACCAACAACCATATAATACGACAACAGTTCAACCATCGCATTTTCAAATAATTATGTGTTCCATAAGAGTGTTATGGAGAGAAATTCCTATGGCTTGGGGTACCACAACAGACAGCTAGACTCCAGAAATCAATCTTTCCCAATATGCAATAGAAATAAAAACA
>LPNX010761438.1:34127-107683 GCA_001517045.1 Pseudotsuga menziesii
TATAGACGTGATACCTGTGATATGCACGAACAGTCTCTGGTCACAAAAGAAGCATCCAACAGACAACTTCAGACCCAAGGAAGACCCAACCACACTCACAACCCACCTAGCAACTTCCCACAACATCAGACTCACCAAAAGGGAGGATGTACGCGACTGTATAAAGAACAACTGCGTATGTACATGACTTTTGGCCAAAAATCCGCGTATGCACGCGACTGTTGGCCAAAAACCCACGTATACCGAGAAGGCAGTGGTAAAAATAAGGTCAAGGCCAAACCAAGAAAGGGGAGTCTCAATGGACAAACATACTATAACATGCGACACAGAAACAGAGAGAAACAGAGAGCAAATCAATAATATCAAGCCCATTGTGCCCCCAACCCCAAAGAAGAACAAGGAACATCCCCAGCGGAGTCGTCAATTCTGTTACGGAGAGAAATTCCTATGGCTTGGGGTACCACAACAGACAGCTAGACTCCAGAAATCAATCTTTCCCAATATGCAATAGAAATAAAAACATCTAACACTAAAGGATCGAACCTCGTACCTTATTCCGGACGGTTGAAGTAGATCCCCGTTGAGCTTTCCAATCTTCAGCTTGAATTGTTATAGCATGTCCTCAACAACAAGTAAACAATACAAGCATACTATATTTCATGGTGTTAGATCTATTCTAGCATATATAATCAATAATGTATAAGCATTTGACATATTCCAATGGATGCAACATTCATTCAAATACACATTACTGGACAGGCAAAGATATTTCTATTAATATGAATAAGAGATTATAAGTGACAACCTCTGACGGAACGTCTGCGAACCGGAGAAATTGAATCCCCCACTTGGGCCTCCACCACCTCAATCCTCCATCACTCCGATAGCAAGCTCACTAACAAAGGCAAGCTTGGGAAGAACACAACAGTGCTCCAAAGGGACAAAGGGATGCAGACTCAAGTATAGTTCTGGCAACAATGGACTATAGTTTCGGTACTCTCAATTCTCTCTTATCAATCCCCCCCCCTCTTTAATGTACCAAGGGGTTCCTTATATAGCTTCACAAGGGACAATGAAGGGTCGAATCCGAGCGATCTCAAGGTATATGGAAGGCCAGGAGTCATATGAGTCGGATCCAAGTCAAGGAATGGTCCAACAGTTTTGGATTATGCACACATCCCGATGTACGTGACTATAGAGGGAATATCCGCGTATGTACGCGGTTATCGGGGAAAAGGCCGCGTATATCATTTTTCTAATGTTTTTAGGGATGGTCAATGATACATCAAAAGACAATAAATGGTCCATAGGGAATAATGAGTCTGCAGCGGGATAGGGGAAGGCCATACAATGTGTGATTCACCTAGTGTGGTGAAATCCGCTATAACAAAGAGAACCAAGCACATCGACACAAGGTATCATTTCATAAGAGAATTGGTGAATAACAAAGAGATTTGTTTAGAATTTTTCAGGGTTGAAGATCAGCTAGCAGACCTCTTTAAAAAACCATTGGCAAGGGATACGTTCCAGTATCTACGAATTTAGTTAGGAATGACAAGTACTTATGCTCAGTGAATTATGTCATGTACAGAGCAAGTTTCAAATCTGGATTTTTTTTGTAAAAACATTGTTTAATGATCCTCATCTGCTCATAATTAAGGGGGAGTGCTAGAAATATTAATTACTCAGAGATATACACCGCATCTCAGCCGACTCAGTTTAAGTCTATAGAAGTACAATGTTGTTAGGAAGTCTGTTAGGTTGAGGAGTACGCACCTCACCATATTTAAGAAGTCAAATTTTATTTCTGAAGTTAAGTTTATAGGTAGAAATTTATTTCAATCTTTAATGATAGTTGGTAGCTTCCAAGAGAAGCAATTTTTTCCTTTGTATATGAAAAACAATGAGAAGTGAGAGCGTGTGTGGAATAGAGAGAAGAGAAGAGAAAAAGCGCGAAGTAGTGGAGAAGAAGAATTAAAACTCTAAGAAGAGCTCGAGAGCTCAAGCTCGCGTGTTGGGAATGTGTTGAGAGCCCAAGCTTTGTAAAAGGTGAAACATCCTTGTAAATTTCCAAGTTTGTAATTGCGATTGTAGTTATTTGTTATGTCACGACAATATATATAAATCCATAGTTTTTGGTTGAATGCATGTCTTATTTATTCCACACATCTTCTCCATAATTACTTGCGTGAATGTTGTTTGCATTTACCGTCTTGTGAAAGATACAAAGAATCGACAAATATTTCACCGTGTAAAAGTTTAAGTTTTAACCGCAGAGTGCTACACATAAGTCTTACTTAATACTTTTGTTATATGATATTGTGAGCTTGTCACAACATAGTTGTGTCGAAGTTTATCCCAAGTTACAGGTTGATGAAAAGTATTTTTCATATTATAAGTCTTTAGACTAAGAAATCTCTTTTTACAAAGTTCCGCTACAAGTCGTCATATTGAAATGAGAGTTGGTCACAACCGGGGATAAATTATGTCATTGTAAAAGCCCGTGGAATTCAAGTGGGTGCTTGTCGAGGTAAAAGTGTTTCAGGTTAAAAGTTCATAAAAAGTGTGTCGACCGAAACTGTAGTCTGACGCTGTAATAGTCTGTCATAGTAAATACTTGTCGCAGTAAATTTTTGTCGCAAGTATTTTGGTAGAAGTTAACACGTCGAAGTAAAAGGTGCCCAAAAGTAAAAAAGAAGAAAACCTCTTACTGTGCAGTAACTCAAGTTCACTGTCACAACGAGTTCATCCAAGAAATATTAACCCTAGTGTAACAAGTGTACAACCTAGATTCATTTCATGGTGGTCTTATATTGTTATGCTTAAATGTATCTTGATTAAGATTTTAAAAAAAATCACCTAAGTGCATATCAGTTTTTGTTTATGTTTATATTAATTAATGTATAGATATTATCTCATATTTTCGATTTGCTTGATTGGATAAACAAGATTAACCAGAGTGTAACAAGTCTACAACCTAAAATGCATCGTGATTAAGATTTAAATAAACTCCAGTTAAGTGCATATCAATTTTTTTTAATTAAATAGTATTTGTTTTAAGTTTATATTAATTAGTGTAATGGTTATGTTATACCATAAATGGATAACTATAACAATTTGGTAATTAATTTAACTTATTTTTTTTCTATACTAGTAGTATAACATAAATGGATAACGATAAAACAATGACCATGAGATGAATCTCCATTTAATCTAAACAAGAAAATCCAAAATACCATATAATATCTGAAGGCCTCTTAACCTAATTAATTAATACAACATGGATTCTACAATTAATTGCTAATCAGAAAGGCTTGAAGGAAATCATAGATTCTACTATCATTTGTTAACAATAATAGATAAAATAGGTTTTAATGGAAATCAATAACCAGGGTTTAAACAGGCTATCAATAACTAGGCTTTAAACAGATGATCAATAAGCAGCTTGAGATCCAATAGCCTGTTGTGTATCCATCGTTGCATTAAACCCTGCCCAACAAGCCTCTCAAATAAATACTTGATGTTATTTGCGAATGAGAAAGGCTCCCAGCACATCACCTCGATGGCACACGTATTCCTAGCATTTGGCAGTGGCCATCCTTTCGATCCTCCAAAAGAATTCATTCGTTAAAACATTCGAACCCAATTGAGCTCTCATAACATTCTCGAACGTCGAACGTTGCCGTGTAAGTATTCGATGCCATCCTCCCAAACATATCCTCATCGCCTTTTCTCACCTCTGAAATTGGATGCAAAGGTAACTCATTGAATAATTTGACACTCCCCGCAATCTCGAAAGAGTTCTCCATCTTCACGATGCTTTCCAACTCGTCAACATTTGGGCAGAAGAGTGGCAGGTTAAACGACTCCATTTTCTCCTTCCCATTAACGCCCTTCACCACCTCTTCAATCCATCAATCAGATTCCTTGCACTAATAACATAACGTTGATAGTGCAGTACTGGATTCAATAGCAAAAATATATTTATGTATTACCTGATTGATAAGCTCTTGAAACACAGATTCCATGTAATGAGAAATGTGTCCAATTCCACTCTGCTCTTTTATGTCGTCAGAATTATGACCTGCTAGACATATGAACATACCTCCTCCGGGTATCATCTCTTCTCCCCGTGCCATTAAAAATGCAGAAAAATATTTGCAAAATTGGGAGAGATAAGCAGGTCCCACTTCATCTCTCGAAATATAAACTGCCCCTCCATTCCAAGATGAAGAATTTCTATCTCCAACGCTATCGAGAACCCGCAATATGATTTTTAGTCAATTATTCAATATAGTAATTGTAATGTAAATTAAATACAATATCTACAATTAAGATAAATTTCATATATATATATAAAGCAAACACTCTAATTATAAATAATAAATATATTGTAAGATAATTAAAAAACGAACAAAAAAAAAATGTAAGCTAATTTAAAAAACAAACATAAACATCTTTTGTATTAAAGAAAAAAGCATTAGAACTTTTTAATGGGTTGATACAAAATTGAAAAGATGGATACACTTTGCATTTTTTTACACCTTGTATTTTTTTTCACTTCCCATGAGAGGAGTGAAATTAGTCTTTGTGTCACACTTTTACTCTTGAGTACAGCCTGAGCTTATCTCGATTGTTGATTCCTTCCATCCAATGGGAAAGGAGCAGAGTCAACAGTTGACTTTGCCTTTTTCTCGTTGGATGAAGGGAATCTGCAATCATGATAAGGATGATCTTGAGTACATGGACAATTTTTTATAAATTCATTACATAAAATGTTATAAAATTAATATATAAATTTGTATTTTTTTTTATTATTAGAAAAAATTTATTTATCTACTTCATTTTCTTTTGGATTGGAATTTGTGTTCGGGTATCAAAAGACCGAACACCTTGAGCGACCGCTTTACACAAATAGATCACATATCAACACACCAATGTTTTTCACGTGGTTAAAACCCTCGAGAGGGAAACAGTCCACGGCCCCAGCCAAATAGCTACTTGGAGCAATTTATTATGCAAAAGAAAGAAACTTACATATGAGTTTCTCATAATCGATCAACTAGCCAATGACCCTCCATACTCTTTAAATAGAGATCATGGACCAATCGGGTGTTAAGCCACGGATCAATTGTAGGTATGATCTAAGAGAAGTTGAACCGTCGGATCACTCTATGTCTAGAACATATCGTGACCGTCGGATTAGAATATTTACAAATGCATACTAATGCATACTAAAGAAACACACTTTTACCTAACGGATATATTACACAAGTTGATCTTAACTAACTCGTAAGTGTCTAGATATCCTAACAATTTGATTAACTTAAATGGAGTAAGACAAGTTTAAATACTTTTTGTTTGTGATTCTTTCCCTTCTTTTTTTGATATCTCTTTATCCTCCTCATTCCTCTTCTTCCTCCACTTCTTTACTTGCCTCCTCTTACTCTACTACCTCATCCTTTATCCCTATTGTGAAAAAATATTTTGATGTGCATGGGACTTGGGTGGTTCTATACCACCTACACTAACTGATCAAATTTAGGGTCTTTTAGTGATTTGTCTTCCCCTTCATTTAATCTTAGAAATGACCACTTGTTGTTGTTCAATTTGGTGGGTTCTTCTTGGGATGATTGGGAGTTGCGGCTTCTTATACTATGGATTTTCTTAAACTTAGATTTGTTAACTACTTTGAGAGAAGCTACCCTTCTTGGATTTTTGGATATTTATGGAAAAATGCTCATAAACTTGATAGATGTTGTATTTAAAATAAAAACTTCCTGCAGTCTAGTGCTTGTTGGTAGCTCTACTCTTTTATTTATATTGATTTACAACCCTTGAGGAAACCTTTTTACAAATATACCTCTACACATATTCACTAAAAAAAGCTCCTACTAAATTAATATATAGGCCCAACTTGTTTCCAATCTTTGTAAAAATACTTTTATAAAAAAAAAGGATGAGAAAGCTAACCTAGGTAGAAATTACTGTTATTTCCTTTTTTCTGAATTAAAAATTATGCTACAAGGAAATAAGTACACTCCCTTGGAACCCATGAAATAAGGCATATAGGGAAATATCAAGTCAAGGTCCTCGTTGAAAGAGAAAAACAAAACGACTATAGCTAAAAGCAAAGTAGGCTACAATGCTTTCCGTTTTTCATTCAGAATGTGATTCCATGTTTCACAAACAAACACACGAAAGCGACTTACATCTGGTTTAATTTTACTCCATGCTTCTTCCGGTGTTATACGTTGTAAAACTTTAGTGGGTGTGCGATTAACGATGTAATTTGCACAATTTATGGCCTCAGCCCAATATTGAAGACTTAGTCCCTTAGATTGGATCATACAATTTGCCATTTCTTTTAAAGTACGGTTCTTCCGTTCATCTACACCATTTTGTTGTGGTGTATATGAAACAGTGTGTTGTTGTTGGATTCCTTGTTCAGTACAGAAAGTAGTGAACTTGTTGTTAACATATTCTCCTCCATTGTCAGATCTTAACTTAATAATTTGATGACTAGATTGTTTTTCAACAAGGGCCTTCTAGGACAAGAACATGGTAAATACTTCTCTCTTAAGTGTTAGGAAGTAAACCCAAGTGCGTCTGGAGTAGTCATCAATGACAGTTAAGAAATATTTGAAACCAGAAAAAGAAGCAGATGGAAGAGGGCAACTCAAGTCACTATGCACAAGCTCCAAGGGAACCGAGACGTGCCAAGATGCACGTTTGTCAAAACTGTCCCGGTGATGTTTTCTGAGTACACAACCGGAACAAACACCATCCTTGCAAGATAAAATTGGAAGAACAGTCACCATATTGTCTTTACATAGTTGTTGCAATGAGCGATAATTTAAGTGACCAAATCACTCATGCCAAAGTTTGCTCAAGTTATCACTATGAGCAACAAAAACTGAAGGAAAAGGTGATGACCCAAAGTTGTTAAATTTTTACAACCTGACAATATTATCAACAATTCCAGGAGCAAGGACATTTTGAGGATTTTTAAAATCCTTGATTACAACTTGGTGAGGGGTAAATGCCACAGTTTTACCTTTACCCGAATGAGTAATTTGATAGACTGATAACAAATTGCAGGAAATTTTTGGAACACATAGTACATCATTGAAATGACCATTTTCTACTAGAACTGTTCCAGATCCTACAACACTTAGAGATCTATCATCACCAACAAATATTTGCTTGGTGTTACATTCATGCATAGTAGAAAAGATGGCTTGATCCTTAGCCATATGATAAGATGTTACATAATCAATGAGCCATTCATTTGAAGTAGAAGAAGAAGATACAGTATAAGAGTAACCAGAAGCATAAAGTACATGTCCATGAGAGGTAGATTCAAAAGACAAAACTAGGCTGATGTGGTGCTTCTTTATTGCTGCTTCCAAGGTTACCATCTTCTTGAAACACTTAGACTCATCATGATTATTTTTCCCACAAAAATTGCAATGACGCTCAGTCTTCTTTCCTTTTGGCTTGGATCCTTTGTCATTTTTTAAAGAAGGAGCTAACTGAGAGGGTTTGAGACCCTTGTTGTTTGGCTTATTATTGCGAAAATTCTGTTTCTTGGGAGGCTTGGACTTTTCTTTCTGTTGGAACAATAAGGCTTTCCCATATGTATCTGCATTGTTAATTATTCTAAGATGAATGAGTTTATCTTGCTCTCTAATTAAGGAATCACAAAATGATTCAAGACTAGGCTCTTGATAGCTAGCTGTAGTCAAGGATTCTTTCATGGAATAGAATGTAGATACAAAAACAGAATATGCAGGTCCAAGTTTGGAAAGAATATGATAAATACATTGTTTATCTTCTTTTTAATCTTGTATTCAGGACATAAGAGTCTAAGAGTTTTATACTTAGATAACAAGTCTTGAATGCATGAAAAATCATTTGGATTCAAGGAAATCAACTCATTTTCAAGTTGATGACCCCGAATTTCATTGTGTTTACCAAACAAAGATTCCAACTTTTCTCAAGCTATATCAGGTTCATTAATTTGAGATATGTGGAATCGCAAATCAGTAGAGATTGACATCCCAATCAATCCACGAGCTTCATCACATATATTTTCCCATTTAATTTTCTTATCATTAGCAGTGGATTTTGTTTCTTTCCATGAGGTTATCCTGAAAAGTCCCCTACTTCATAGAACATCCTCCATACGAGATTTCCATGAGAAATAGTTAGAACTTGTAAGTATAATATTACAAGGGGCGGTCATACTATAAAATAATGGCTGAAATAACGAAAACCAACTATTTGGATGCAAAGAGCTCGAAAAAATATGCACTTTTAGAAAAAACAGCACTGAAAACTGATTCTAGATGATGAAGTTATGCTTGATCAAAGAAAATGTTGAAGATGTCCCCAATAGTGACGTGGTAGATATTAACTTGACCAATTAAAAAAAGAAACTCCATTTTCCCAAGATCAACCTTTGACAATCACTTTACAATAAAGTTGTTTTTAAGTGAATCACTTTTGTAGAATAAGTGATGTTCACTTTTACAATAATGTTACTTTAAATGCACTAAAAAGTAACTTAATAAGACTTGAACTCGAGATTTATTAAGAAATAAAGCAATCTTGGACCAACTGAGCTAAGTTTAAAAAGTACGTAAAAGAATGGAAAGAGGAAGGGTTTTTTTTTTTTACTCTTCTCTCTCGTTCTCCGTGTTTGCCTTTTTTTTTTGTTGCAAATCACAAAAAAAACAAAAAATAATTTTTCCACACAATGGGGTTAGATCTTGGTTAGCTTACCCGAAAAGTCTATGTTTTCAAGTTTTCTCATTGTTTCTGATTTGCCGTGATTGCACAAGGTGCATGGCAAAGAGTATACGTAGCCAAAAAGATAAGAAAAAAACTTTCTATTTTTGTTCCTGATTCGCCCCGATCGCACAAGGTGCACGACAAAGAGAATACACAGCCATGGAAGGAAATAGTCTGAGACTAAAACAATAAAGATCTAATAATAAAACTGATAAAATATGAGAGATTTAAAAAAAATTAAATAAATCCGTCACTGTAACATTATACCTTCATATTTGTTGAAATGAGTGTTTCTGGATCAAATGAAAACGGTTTTCGGTGAAATGAAAACTATTTCCCAATGGAAACAATGCTCTGGATGCAATGGAATAACTCCCACAGGCCACAAATGCATAAAAACTACAGAATCAGAAACCCTTTTAAAGTTTCGGCAACACCGGTTCCAGATCTTGATCAAAACCGAAAGCGGCTCTTCATAAACGCTTTGATACCATGTTTGGGTACACAGGGTACTCCCAAAAGACCGAACATCTTGAGAAACCGCTTCACACAAATAGATCACAAATCAACACACCGATGTTTGTCACGTGGTTAAAACTCTCTAGAGGGAAATAGTCCATGGCCCCAGCCAAATAACTACTTGGAGCAATTTATTATGCAAAAGAAATAAAGTTACATATGAGCTTCTCATAGTCGATCAACTAGCCAAGGACCCTCCATGCTCTTTAAATAGAGATCATGGACCAATCGGGTGTTAAGCCACGAATCAATGGTAGGTATGATCTAAGAGAAGTTGAACCGTCAGATCACTCTATGTCTAGAACATCATGACCGTCAGATTATAATATTTACAAATGCATACTAAACAAACACACTTTTACCTAATGGATATATTACACAAGTTGATCTTAACTAACTCCTAAGTGTCTAAATATCCTAACAATTTGATTAACTTAAATAGAGTAAGATAAGTTTAAATACTTTTTGTTTGTGATTCTTTCCCTTCTTTTTTTGATATCTCTTTATCCTCCTCATTCCTCTTCTTCCTCCACTTCTTTACTTGCCTCCTCTTCCTCTACTACCTCGTCCTTTATCCCTATTGTGAAAAAATATTTTGATGTGCATGGGACTTGGGTGGTTCTATAACACCTACACTAACTGATCAAATTTAGGGTCTTTTAGTGATTTGTCTTCCCCTTCATTTAATCTTAGAAATGGTCACTTGTTGTTGTTCAATTTGGTGGGTTCTTCTTGGGATGATTGGGAGTTGTGGCTTCTTATACTATGGATTTTCTTAAACTTAGATTTGTTAACTACTTTGAGAGAAGCTACTCTTCTTGGATTTTTGAATATTTATGAAAAAATGCTCATAAACTTGATAGATGTTGATAGATGTTGTATTTAAAATAAAAACTTCTTGTGGTCTAGTGCTTGTTGGTAGCTCTACTCTTTTATTTATATTGATTTACATCCCTTGAGGAAACCCTTTTACAAATATACCTCTACACATATTCACTAAAAAGAGTTCCTACTAAGTTAATATATAGGCCCAACTTGTTTCTAATCTTTGTAAAAATACTTTTATCAAAAAAAAGGGATGAGAAAGCTAACCTAGGTAGAAATTACTGTTATTTCCTTTTTTCTGAATACAAGGAAATAAGTACACTCCCTTGGAACCCATGAAATAAGGCATATAGGAAATATCAAGTCAAGGTCCTTGTTGAAAGAGAAAAACAAAACAACTATAGCTAAAAGCAGAGTATGATATGTGCCATTGTATATTAGGTGTACAATGTTAAGCTATCCATGTTTTGACTGCTCTTAGACTTGGCCAAAAACATGTAAACCTTCCACTGAATGCATGCAAGCTCATTGAAGATATATTTTTCACTTAGTTTTAAAACAGACTTTAAAAATGACTAAAACAAAGACTTTGTCCCTTTGTTTTAAAATAAAGACTTTTATCTAAGTTTTAAGGACTGAATATCCAACGAAGGGATAGCTTCCAAACTTTTCACAAATCACTAATGCAATGCTCAGAATGTTCAGGCTACACTGACTAGAGCTTTGAAAGCTTAACTTCTAAACCAATACTTCACCCATTATTCTACCTGCAAGAGCACCCTCCACAAAGCATAGAGAGCATGCATGCCACTCATAAGACTGGAATGGGTGACCTCCCAGTCAATTCATACATGAATGGTGACGACTTCAAGCACAGGCATCTAGATCTACAAACTGCAAAGAAATCCCCACTTGATGAATAGGAATCCGGCAAGGGAACGACCATTCAATTTCTTCATATAGGCTAGACGGCACCGCTTGATGCTAGATACCATCTTGTGGATGGGCAGCAAAAAACATATTATCTAATGCAGTGCGGCATCCCCAAAAAGGTTTTTCATACATATTTTACCAATATACTGATAGATGTATTAACACTTATAATATCTTATCTAGGAAATTATAAAAATAAATGATTTAAGCAAACAGTTCTAATCTAGATCTTTGCATGGAGTTCTATAGCCCAGTACCAGGGAGATCCTCAGTACAAGGGGATCTTTGCATGGAGTTCTACAGTTCAGTGTGAGGGATATCTCTAGTATAAAGGAGATTTTGTAAAGTTTGTCCAATTTTGTATAAGGAGACCTTGTAAGTTTATTCAGTAAAAACTAAATAATTTTTTTTAATTATCTACGAAAATAAATATAAGCAAAAATGAAAAACCTGATACCAAGAAGATGTTGTAAAGTTTATAGAAAAGTTTGTTAGTAGGTTGGTTTATTAAACAGGCTAGAAAAAACAAACTAACACACATCAGCAAACTTCCACACTCTCATTTATTATAGACTTATTTTTACACTGAAAAGCTCACCATCAAGACAGTCGGTTGGCATTCATTTCAACCATAAATACAAACCAACAAGAAAAGGATGTGAAAACTACAGGAATTTTAGGTAGCCAGTGAAATATTACTTTAAAGAACATTTCAGTCGGTTAAAATCTATAAGAATTCATTTGATTGCATCTGTGTTTTTCTTCCATGTGAAGGGAACCAAGAAAAAGAAGCAGAAACAGGGGTTGGGTGACAAGAAAGAAAGCAAGAGCATTAATTATAAGTACATGTGAAAGCCAGTGAAGGCTGTTAGAAGAGTGACAAAAATGGAAACTTTTTTGGTGGAAAAAGTGTCTTGTAAAACGATCCGCACACCACTGCTCCAAAATAACATCTCGTCGCCGGAGCTTCAGTGAAACCACGCTCCTTTTGGGCACGTTCTATTGCTTGTTGTTGATGTGGAGGCAACGAACGAAGGAACGAGTTAAAATCATTAAAGGGAAGGTCAACAAAGTAAACTTGAGATTCTAGCAACTCGATAGATTCAGAATTGCACGCTGTTTGAATGGCGTGGACGATGGTGTTGGCCATAAGAAGAGTGTTTATACCTGTTGCACATCTCCTCCTTTTATCAGTTTGTCAAGGGCCAAATACTGTGGGATTTCACGCTCCAAATAGGCATTATCTCTTTTATGATTTTGAACTGCATATATACATCTCAAACAAATTACCATGATAAGGCATTGAAGTCACGATCACTGATCAAATTTGAAGGGCGGGTATTAATTTCAATTTCAATTGGAAGGGAATTTATTCACTCAGCCTTCAGCCTTCATAGATGGAAGGGAAATATAAATAATTGTCTTTTAAATTGACAAAGTATAAATTAACCAAATCTTTTCACCGAAAAATGCAAAAAACAAATATTATTTTTCAACGCACTTGTTGTGAAAAGCATACATGTATGTGATGGAGGGGCCTAAGTCAATCGAATCCTTGCAACTCACTGTATCTCTGAGTCTCAACACTCCTTTTAAATTGAACCAGAATACCAAAATAAGTTTATTAATTGCTAGATTTGAGAAAGTTATAGATGTGTGTAATTAAGTGCTTAAGGCTCTAAAATGTGTTGTGTTTTGTATCCATGGTTGACTGAACCTATATTCATCCGTAGGAATTTAAATTATTTAATGAAAACAATTAATGCGTATAACCTATATGCCTAAAACATTTTCCATGCTGATGCAGGCCACTACCCTCTTTATTGTCTTACCAAAATGCATGATAATGAGGAAGAAGACCTAAAATTATGGACTTCACCTTGAAAGAATTCCTTGCAATCACATTGGTAAGGAGTAATAAGAAGATCAGAACCATCCAATGTGTCAAATCTCACTTGATACTGTTAATTAAAGAATTATAAGGTAAATTTAATATAAGACTTATAGTTGTATCTTACTCTTTGCGTCTTGACACATTTAATATTTTATGGTTGTGTTTGGGCCTTGACCCAATTTGTATTATAAGGTGAGGATGTGCAAGCATAATAATCCTTAGTTATGACTATGAGATGAGGATTCAAAGAGAAGAGGATGTAAAGATAAGAGAAATTTATAAGTATGTATTTATAAAAATTACCGCTCAGTTAATAAAAATTAACCTCTTTTTGTTTCTTTTACTTGTCGGGTGAAACTTGTCTAACTCTCGACTAGACAAGTTTATAAACTTTGGTAGGCCTTTTAGACCCGACTGATTTACCTCTACCTCGACCACTTGTTGGTTTACTTCACTTAGACCACTAGTCGGTTTACTCAAATGAAAGTATGTTTCTTAGTCTAAAAGACTCAAGAAATTACAAATGCTTTTCACCTGTGAGTAAGATGAAGTAAAAATCCACACATTAACAATTCAACATAACTTATAAAAACATATACCCAAATATTTAGGAAGACTTGAGTCGACCACTGTGACGTAAACCTCGAACTTTCACGGGATGAGAAATTTAAGGATTCTTGTTCTTTCACTCAAGTGTAATTGTAAAATACATTTACACAAGTAGAACTGGAAAGGATGTTGGGCCAAATAAAAATGCATTTAACCATAAACTATTTCATATATATATATATTGTCCGGAAATAACAAAGGCGATACAAACTTGTCGGCTCACCGAGTGATCCTTTTACAGAGCTTCTACTCTTCGACAGAATCACATACATAGAAGCTTGAGCTTCGACACAATTCTTTCTTCACTTTCTACTATTATATGAGCTCTCTCTCACTCTCTATTGTGTCTAACTTGATTTACAATCTTCTTCTTCTATTTATAGGAAACCTGAAAAATTGCTTCTACATGAATCGACCGACTCACCATTAAAAACTGTAATAACTATCTACCTAATAACTTAGCTTCAGAATTTAATTCAACTGGTTTACATTGATGAATCATGGAGTCTTCACTCTTGTCAGGCTGATCGACAAGATCTTGACTGATACAGACTCTGACAGAGTCGGCTGAGAGTCAGGTACGGATCTACGAGTGATTAATATTTCCAACACTCCCCCTTAATTATGAGTAGATAGGGATTTTTAAAACAAAACTTACAAAATGTTTCAGAGCTTAGACATGCTCTGTTCATGACATAGTGTGACTATGCAGAACTTGTCATTCCAACATAACTACGCAAATGCTGGAAAGTATCCTTTTCCAATGGTTTTGTAAAGATGTCTACAAGTTGATCTCCAGACCTGCAAAATTTCAAACAAATTTCTTTGTTGTTCACCAAATCTCTTATGAAATGAAACCTTGTGTTGATGTGCTTGGTTCTCTTGTGGAACACATGATTCTTTGATAATTCTATGGCTAAATTGTTGTCGCAGAAGATGGTTGCCAGTTCTTGATGGTTCTGTGACAAGTCTTTTAAGACTCTCCTCATCCAAAAATCTTGACATGCAACACTTGTTGTTGCAATATACTCTGCTTCCACTGAAGATAGAGTTACTATGGGATGTTTCTTTGAAGCCCATTAAACAACACCTGTACCAAAATGAAATGTGTACCCAGATGTGATTTACCTGTCATCTATGCTTCCTCCATTGTCACTGTCGGTGTAACCAATGAGTTTAAATTTTTCTGAGGTTGAATACATAATGCCAAGGTCTTTTGTGCCACTTACATACCTCAGAATTATTTTACATGCTTGCCAATGAGAGTCTTTTGGTGACTCCATGAATATTGAGATAATACTTACTCCATACATAATGTCTGGTCTTGTTGCTATTAAATACATAAGGTTGCCAACAAGCCTTTTGAACAACGTAGGATCTACAGTTGATCCTTCATCATCCTTGCTCAATTTTAAACCTGTTATTACTGGTGTTGGGGATGTATTTCAATTAGACATGTCAAATCTTTTTAAAACTTCACTTGCATACTTTGTCTATGATATAAAATTACCACTTTCATCTTGCTGAACTTCAATGCCTAGAAAAAACTTCATAAGCCCCAGATCAATCATTTCAAATTCACTTTCCATGACTACTTTAAAATATGATATGCCAAAGTCATCAGTAAATATTAAATCATCTACATACAGGCAGACAAGCAACATCTTACCTTGCTCATCAACTTTGGTGTACAATGTCGGTCCACTTTCACTTCTGTGAAATCCATTTTCAATGAGATAGGAATCAATCCGACTGTACCAAGCTCTAGGAGCTTACTTTAAACCATATAGTTCCTTCTTCATCCTATATACTTTATGCTCTTGACCTCAAACTTCATACCCTTGTGGCTATTCCACATATACTTCCTCTTCTAGATAGCCATTTAAGAATGCCGACTTGACATCCATTTGATAAGCAGTCCATTTGATTTGTGCAGCAATGGACAAAACTGTTCTGATTGTATCCATGCGTGCAACAGGCGCAAATGTTCATTGAAGTCTATGCCGGGTTGTTGTGTGAACCCTCTTGCTACCATTCTTGCTTTGTGCTTCTGCACATTCCCATCAACATCTTGCTTTGTCATATAAATCCATTTGACACTGATTACATCTTTGTCTTTTGGTACATCAACCAGCTCCCATGTCTGGTTCTTCTCAATGCATTCTATTTCTTCATCCATGGCTTGTGCCCACACTTCTTATTTGACAGCTTCTTCAAATGTTAGTGGATCATATATAGGAGAAAATAATGCAAAGAGAGAGAATGAATTTGGTGTGCCAGCTTCATATATCTCACGCAGACTTCTTGTCTTCGCCGGTTCTGTCGATGTCGACCTTAGTGAAATACTTGATGGATTCTGCTGTCTTCTTGGTGTATTTGTCGATGTAACTTGAGTTGGCACTTTTGATGATAGTCCTTTTGCTGAACCATGTCGTGGTGTCATGGGAGTCGACGGTGCTGCGACCGGTTGAATTACATGTGGTGTTTGAACCACTTCCTCTTCCATATCATCATTGTCGACATTCAAGACAATATTGACATTTGTGTCGACAGTTCCATCCCATGATTCCATTAGAGGAAATTTTAGGTCTAAAATGGGCTTCCTAAGAAAAATGATAAAATAATAGTTAAAATAATAAAATAATAGTTAAAATAATAAAACAATAGTTATTAATTTTGGAGGAAGAATGAAAAAAACTACTTTTTTTGTTTGTATTTTCGACATATCTTCCTGTGTGTTATCACTCCAAGAAACTCCTCTAGGTTGTAGCTCGAGGATGCTTGGTAACTTAAATGTTTTTATGGTTTTCTAAATAGATCAAGTCAGATGACCTAAAGAACCTCACACACTCAAGACATGCATAAAACTCAATCAAAAGATAAGGCTTCTAACTACCAATGTTCAGAGGTTTGATAATAGGGTGAAAAGATGTAGAACTTACTATGCTGGCAGATTTATATATAAAGCAATTACATATAAATGGCTAATAACAACAAGGAAAAGTACTTGTAATTCAACTCATCAACATATAGATAGGGTGAAAACTATCAGATATTAAATAACATGAATAAACCTGAATCAGAAATTCAAGCACAAGCACGGAACTAAAAAGATATGGAAGCTGAATATATAATAGCGAAAGTGCTTATATTTGGTCATGAATAACATGAGAAGCTTAATAATAATAAAGGTCTAAAGGTCCCCGAAGTTGAAACCTTGCTTCAAAATAAGTCTTAGGCTTTATATCCTTTACAAAAATATTCAGATCCTGAAAAGTTGGATCCGATTTACTAAAAATAGATAAAATAAATGTTTTTTGCAAAATTAGGTCAAAATCCTAATTTAAGTACTAGTCTATCTAACTCTAACACTTGTTTACTCATTCAACTCCTTGATAACTGCAGTGATTACTGAAGTAGATATGTAACCTGTTATCTGATAGATAATCCACAGTTGGTTAAAAACAGGTAGGGTTTGTGACCCATTTCTCCATGATCGCACCCTCAAAACTGGAACAGACCCCCTCCACTAGTGCTTTTCATCATTTTCAGCTTTATAATTGATCCTTGAGGTAGTTGTATCTGCCAAAACTGGTTCTGTGTGTCAAAATATATTTCTGCCACCCTTTTTTCTTTCGGTGGTTAAGGAAGCAGAATCCTGGGTCTGTTAGCTGCTTAAAGCTCTGCTTTCGGTGGCTAATGAACAGCTACTGCGTTCGCCTAAGCCACCGAATGTTCTGTTTTCTGCAAAAAATTATTAGCCTTTAAATCAATCTTCTGCATATTTTACCTTTGTCTTTCTGGTAATTCTTCCATTTGCCTATGGTTTGATTGAGTAGTAGCATCATGAGCTGCCTCAAGATCCTGAAAGCTTGCTGCTACCTCTACTAGGGTTTATAGTACAAAGTGAGCCTGAGAGCTAGGGTTTGAGTTGGAATTCTTCATCTGTAGCCTCAGAAATCTGATCATCCTGTAAAGCCTAGTGTTGTCCTTCATAAACCCCAGATTCCTTTTTTACAATAGGAAATGCCTCCCTTTCATTTCTAGTAGGGAATTACTCAATTGAGTGTTTTTCTTGGTTAATATTGTATTAGTTCTTTTTATCTCTCTCTCTAAGATCTCCATTTCTTGTATTTTCCCTAACAGCTGGTTTATTCTCTGAGACCTAGGTTTGTTTGAGGAGGTCTCTACCATTGGTTCCTCTTCACATTCCCTTGGTGTTGGTGAAGGAAACTCCTCATATTATGCTGCCACTTGCTCGGTTAGTTCATCTTTCGCCTTAACAATTTGGCCAAACTATTGAAAACTGGGGCTCAAAGATGGATTTGGTCCTTCAAATCTGTGACACCTGTGTATAAACCGAAAGAGGTTTTTTTAGATTGGTTTGTTTTTACCTCTCTCAGTTTTTTGAAAATCGTTTTCTGTTTCCCGAGATCTATATTTCAAAAACATGTGTAAAACAGGGAAATTCTGAGATCCAAAAATTAGGGCTCAAAGATGGATTTGATTCTTCCAATATTCAATACCTGTAGGAAAAATGAGAGATTTTATTGTTCTCTGACATGTTAAGGACAAAAACCTCTGAGCGTTTTGCAAAATGATTCTCCAGCCACTCATAATAATTATTTTAAAAAGATGACTTTTCATAGTAAAACGCCAATTTCGGTGGCTTGGAGCACCCTAAAATTTTAGTCTTAGCTGCCGAAAGTATGCATTCGATGGCTTAGAGACCGTTTTGAAACCATGATTAGCCATAGAAACTTGTGTTTTGAGTTTTTTGAGTAGGTCCTCATCCCTGCGCCTACAAAATTAAAATTCAAACCCTAGGGAAGGATACTACAATGCTGGATCCATAGAGGGCAAGGCTTAGTGAGAATGCATGCAGATAAATGTGGAGTGTACTAAGGATATGGTGCTGATTTGGAGGGGTTAATCAGTTAATTGGTAGTTGATAAAAATGATGGTAAACTCTGGTGAGAACCACGAGATAGCCGACACAGCAATTATTTTTAACTGGGACTTAACGTTTTGTGGTGGTTCAACTGCGGTCATGGGACAGATGGAAGATAGGCTAGATTTTTGGTCTCTATCAGTCACTTCAGTTTAATAACGACCTTTTATTCACCAACTCATGATTTTCTGCAGTACCCCAGTCTTTTCGGCGGTTAAGTGCTTGATCATGACGTTCTTTATGCTGATGGGGTTTGATTTCGATGGATATGCTAACCATTTTCCTCTTTTGGCACTTTCGGCGGTGAAGGAAATATTAGGTATAACTTGTAAGCTGCCAAAAGCTAGGATTTTTGGTGGCTAATGAACCGTTGATACGTTCTCCTAAGCCACCGAAAGTTGCCTTTTCATAATTTATCCAAAAACGTAGTTGATGAGCTTTCGGTGGTTAATGTCTTCCTGGACTGAATTGTTAAGCTGTTGAAATTTGGGCTTTTCGGTGGCTAATGAACTGTTGAAAAGTTCACCTAAGCCACTGAAATCTCCTTTTCCAAAATTTTCAATAAAAACGGAGTCAACAAGCTTTCGGTGGTTAACTTAGTCCTGAGTCCAAATTGTTAGCTGCCGAAAGCAGGGATTTTCGGTGGCTAATGAACTGTTGAAAAGTTTTCCTAAGCCACTGAAAGCTAAACTTTCAAATTTCTTTAAAAAACAGAACACCAGGCATCCCAATTTTGTTAATCACCCAAACATCTTTCATAATATACCCTGAAATATTCCTTACTATGTAAAAATAAATTGTCTGAGTTTGACCTATTTAAAATTTTTATTTTAGGAGATAACATCTGGCTCCCACTCGGGGATGGGAGCCTCCCTGTGAGGTCCCAAGAATACCAGAACAAATGTCTTTCCTAAAAAAATAAGAATTTAAAGCTATCTTGTAGTGTTCCATTAGGCATGGAGTCATTTGTCCTTTATAACTGATCCTCTGCAGCCTACCTGTAGCACTCTTTGCTTATTCATGAAAACATCTGAAAATGACCTATATGCTCATATTAAGAGCTTATTTTCCTACCTATTCCTACTCTAACCTTTTCTGCATTCGGGTTAGGTAAAGGCTGATTTCCATAACAACCATCCAAGTAATTTAAATATTGAAGAAATTTCATCTTTATCACTGATCAACAAATGATATTTGACATGTAACACCAGTGATAAGAAGTTTTTCAGGAAACCATACTTACCCATAAACAATGGCAATCTAAGGAAATATGAAATCTTCAGGTTCTCTGAAAAGTATGAGTCCATGAAGGCTTCCACCAGGTCTTTGAAACTATGATAAAAAAAATGTTGATCCATGAAGAACCCTTGCTAAAAAATGACTGCTTCTCTGCTAAAAAACTGATGACCTTCTTGTTCTCTTATGATCATATCTTGATCATCAATCATTAGAATTTCCTTTTGAGAATAGTGCTCATAATAGGATGATAAAATAGGGTTTACATCATATGAATAAAGACCATTTGAAAACAGATAATTGCCTATACAATCATCAGTTATCATAGGCTCATCCTGGTTTGCAAACTGATAATAAAATCCATATTCATACCTGCCTTGGGAGTACTTTGAAATCACTAAAGAATATGATTGTAAATCTAAAATGAGCTCACATGTTTGCTGCTGTTCTAAATCTGCTTTAGACTCATAATCTTCCTATTCAAAATATGAATCATACTGATATTTATCTGGCTCAGGTAGATGATGGTTTCAAAATCAAGCTGCTCTGGGATTCTCCTTGAAGCACAAATGTTTTCCTCCACCTCTAAACATCTTCAAACATAATGCTTAATGATGAATATTTCCTTTCTAGCAGAAGAAGGGAAAGTTTTGAATGTAGTCCCATTACATAATATATCATGGCAACTGTCTCTGTAGGCCGGATCTCCAAAGGTATATCATGATAAGTGTTGTAGAATCTTCAATTGAAGATAGGCAAAGTTTCATCTTCCTCTCTCTTCAAAGAATATAAATCAGCAAGATACAAATCAAGAGATTTGTTCTCACCCCGATGCTTAAAAAAGGCATCAGTGAATTCTATCCAAGAGCCAATGGAGTCAGCTTTTAAACTCTTGAACCATATAGTAGCATCTTTAATCAATGATTTAGAGAAAAATCTCATGCTTACATCCTCATGAACAATCTGAAAACAATCAATAAAATATTCAAAATATTCCAAATGCCTTTAGCTAAAGCTTGATTCTCTCCAGAAAACCAAGGGAGATATTCATAACAGTCAAGAGGATAAGGATGAAGATGAGAGTGTAGTTTTAATGGCTTAAACATCTTCATCCTAATTTTGATTTGAAAGGCTGTGGGATGATCATGATGGATAACAATCTGCTGACAAAGTTCAAAGGTTATGGCAATGAGTGTTGAGCTTTGCATAGGTTTTGAATCAGTTTTGGTTTATTCAAGATTACATGGTTGATAAAATTTAGCAGGAATTTGGATACATAGGTCATTTTTTATAAATGAGCTGGGGAACAAAGACTGACTCAACTTCTATAATACAAGCAGGATGCAAATCTTCTTCTAAAGATGGATTTATAAAAGATGGCTGATAATCTTCATAATATATAAAACAGAGGATAATTCTTTTAACATGTGAAGGGAAAAGTATGAAGGAGCTGATAAAAAAAAACAACAGTTCATAAAGTAAACTGATGAACTAGTACCTGGATTTTGAATTCAGCCTCTTCATCTTCTATCAACCGGGTCCTCCCTAGTGGAGGCTTATTAACTTCGGATGTATCAGGGAAATAGAAGTCTTTGTAAATATTCCCTAGCACCAGGGATAGGTTTTCTTCTCCCTCTACAAAAAAATCTTGAAGAACGGACTCTACTCTTAAGATACCTGATCTAGATGTCCTTGCTGCTTTGGAAGTTTTCCTTTGTAGAGCTCTTCCTCTTCTGATGATCTTCTATGGGTCTGCAACAGGTGTTGCTGGTGGCCTCTCTTGATTTGCTCTGGCATGAGCCCTTCTCAGAGCCATAGTTCTTCAATGGAGTCACCAGGGATGAGATCTTCACAAGCGACAGTGCTTGAAGATTCCTTAACCCTAAAATTTTTTGATGTACTTATAAACTTCTGAGAGCTAGATGCTTCAACAGAAGAATATTGAAATGGAGGTCTATTTGATATGACAGCATAAATATCTCTTGAAATACTTGATGTAGCTCCCCTTGCATCTCTGGAGGTCTGCCTTAGCGAAACCCTAACTCTTCTTAGAATCTCTTCTGGATCTGAAACAACTGGTACTGGTGGCCTTTAGGGTTTACTTTGGTACTTGGCCTTCTTAAAGCCACCTAATTCCAATGGAGTTGCCAGATAGATGATTACAACCAGAATATTGTCCAAAATTTTTTTATCATCAAATCCGGATCTATGTCGTCTCCCAAGGAATTTGAGCTTCAATCTCCTCTCCCCGGCAACGGCGCCAATTTGTTATCACTCGAGGAAACTCCTCTAGGTTGTAGCTCGAGGATGCCTGGTAACTTAAATTTTTTTATGGTTTTCTAAATGGATCAAGTTAGATGACCTAAAGGACCTCACACACTCAAGACATGCATAAAAATCAATCAAAAGACAAGGCTTCTAACTACCAATGTTCAGAGGTTTGATAATAGGGTGAAAAGATGGAGAACTTACTATGCTAGCAGATTTATATATAAAGCAATTACATATAAATGGATAATCACAACAAGAAAAAGTACTTGTAATTCAACTCATCAACATATAGATAGGTTGACAACTATCATATATTAAATAACATGAATAAACCTGAATCAGACATTCAAGCACAAGCAAAGAACATAAAAGATATGGAAGTTGAACATATAATAGCAAAAGAGCTTATATTAGGTCATCAATAACATGAGAAGCTTGATAATAATAAAGGTTTAAAGGTCCCCAAAGTTGAACCCTTGCTTCAAAATAAGTCTTAAGCTTTATATCCTTTACAAAAATATTCAAATCCTGAAAAGTTGGATCTGATTTACTAAAAATAGATAAAATAAATGTTTTTTGCAAAATTAGGTCAAAAACCCTAATTTAAGTACTAGTATATCTAACTCTAACACTTGTTTACTCATTCAACTCTTTGATAACTGCAGTGATTACTGAAGTAGAGCTGTAACCTATTATCTGATAGATAAGCCATAGTTGGTAAAAAACAAGTAGGGTTTGTGACCCATTTCTCCATGATCGCACCCTCAAAACTGGAACAGACCCCTCCACTGGTGCTTTTCATCAATTTTCAACTTTATAATTCATCCTTGAGGTAGTTGTATCCACCAAAACTGGTTCTGTGTGTCAAAATATATTTCTGCAGCCTATTTTGCTTTTGGTGGTTAAGGAAGCAGAATCCTGGGTCTGTTAGCTACCGAAAGATCTGCTTTCGGTGGCTAATGAACAGCTGTTGCGTTCGCCTAAGCCATCGAAAGCTTTGTTTTCTGCAAAAATTTATTAGCCTTTAAATCAATATTCTGCAGATTTTACCTCTGTCTTTCTGGTATTTTTCCATTTGCCTATGGTTTGACTGAGTAGTAGCATCATGAGCTGCCTCAAGATCCTGAAAGCTTTTTGCTTCCTCTGCTAGGGTTTCTAGTGCAAAGTAAGCCTGAGAGCTAGGGTTTGAGTTGGAATTCTTCATCTGCAGCCTCAGAAGTATAATCATCCTGTAAAGCCTAGTGTTGTCCTTCATAATCCTCAAATTCCTTTTTTGCAGTAGGAAATACCTCCCTTTCATTTCTAGCAGGGAATTACTCAATTGAGTGTTTTTCTTGGTTAATATTTCATTAGTTCTTTATCTCTCTCTCTCTCTAAGATCTCCATTTCATGTATTTTCCCTAACCATTGGTTTATTCTCTGAGACCTAGGTTTTCTTGAGGAGGTCTCTTCCATTGGTTCCTCTTGACCTTACCTTGGTTTTGGTGAAGGAAACTCCTAATATTCTGCTGCCACCTGCTCTGTTAGGTCATCTTTCGCCCTAAAAATTTAGCCAAACTGCTGAAAACTGGGGCTCAGAGATGGATTTGGTCCTTCAAATCTATGAAACCTGTGTATAGACTGAAAGAATTTTTTGTTTATTGGTTTGTTGTGAGCAAAAACCTCTCTCAGTTTTTTCAAAATCATTTTCAGTTTCTTGAGATATGTATTTCAAAAACATGTGTAAAACAGGGAAATTCTAAGATCTGAAAATTAGGGCTCAGAGATGGATTAGATTTTCCCAATATGCAATACCCGTAGGAAAAATGAGAGAGGTTATTTTTCTTTGACATGTTAGGAACAAAAACCTATGAGTGTGTTTCAAGATAATTCTCCAGTTGCTCAAAATAATTATGTTAAAAAATGACTTTTCGTTGTAAAATGCCAATTTCGGTGGCTTGGAGCGCCCTGAAATTTTGGTCTTAGCTGCCAAAAGTCCACTTTCAGTGGCTTAGAGATTGTTTTGAAACCATGCTTAGCCACAGAAACCTATGTTTCGAGTTTTTTGAGCGGGTCCTCCTCCCTGCACCTACAAAATTGAAATTCAAACCCTAGGGAAGGATACTACAATGCTGGATCCAAAGAGGGCTAGGCTCAGTGAGAATGCATGCAGATAAATGTGGAGTGTACTGAGGATATGGTGCTGATTTGGAGGGGTTAATCATTCGATTGGTACTTGAGAAAAATTATGGTAAACTCCAGTGAGAACCACAAGATAGTTAGTACAATAATTATTTTTAACTGGGACTTAACGTTTTGTGGTGGTTCAATTGCGGTCATGGGAGAGATGGAAGATAGGCTAGGATTTTGGTCTCTATCAGTCACTTCAGTTTAATAATGACCTTTTATTCACCCACTCATGATTTTTTGTAGTCACCTAGTCTTTTCGGCAGTTAAGTGTTTAATCACGACGTTCTTTATGCTGACGGGGTTTGATTTCGATGGATATGCTAATCGTTTTCCTCTTTTGGTGTTTTCAGCGGTTAAGGGAATCTTAGGTCTAACTTGTAAGATGTCAAACACTAGGATTTTTGATGGCTAATGAACCATTGATACGTTTGCCTAAGCCACCGAAAGCTTCCCTTTCATAATTTATCCAAAAACGTAGTTGATGAGCTTTTGGTGGTTAATGTCTTCTTGGACCGAATTGTTAAGCTATTGAAAGTTGGGCTTTTCGATGGTTAATGAAATGTTGAAAATTTGTCCTAAGCCACTGAAATGTCCTTTTCCAAAATTTTCAATAAAAATGGTGTCAACAGGCTTTCAGTGGTTAACTTAGTCCCCAGTCCAAATTGTTAGCTGCCAAAAGCTAAGCTTTTCGGTGGCTAATGAACTATTGAAAAGTTTGCCTCAGCCATCGAAAGCTAAAATTTCAAATTTCTTTGAAAAATAGAACACCAGGCATCCCAATTTTGTTATTCACCCAAACATATTTCATAATATACCCTGAAATCTTCCTTACTATGCAAAAATAAATTATCTGAGTTTGACCTATTTAAAAATTTTATTTTAGGAGATAACACTGTGTTTTTACTCAAATTCTGAGTGGGAGAGCTCGTTGGATGTGGAATTTAATTCCGCATCCAATGAGTACCCACACTGCATACTTTTGATGCACCCCTCTACCCCCAAAATAAAAAATACCTAAAAAATGTGATGATGATGTCATCATCACATTTTTTCTGACATTTCTTGTTTTTGGAGTAGCGGTGTCATAACCCCAAAATTTCATAAAAATTTAAAATTTTTAAGATAACATAAAATGTCTGAATATGCAGTTTACTAACTACTAGTGATTAACGGAAAATGAAACAGTTTAACAATTAGTATTAATTAGTTTCAAAATACAATAACTAATACAATTTTAATTTTGATAAGTTATATAAGAATGACATGCATCCAGATTGCTTTTAGCTTTACTAATAGTTTTACTTTTTGGCAAGTAGGTGAAAATCTATCTTTGAAAACTTGGGGCTTACTTAGCATTATGCTAACACATATGGACTGCTGGTCCTTACAAGTTCAACAAGTAACGATTGATCAAGTAGGAGTTTAATTTGTAAGGTAGCGAGAAGTATTTCTGTTGCATGTTAATATGCTAGTAAATAAACCGATTATTTAAAAGCAAAGCTCTGATGAGGTAAAGTAATTTTCTTCCATAATTTTCGTTTCTAAGATAATATTCAATGTTTAGCCGTAAGGATTGTTATCCTTGACATACTTAGTTAAACAAAATGATCCTTACTATGAGCTCAGAGCTCTAGTTCTTTGACATATAATTACTTTTATTGTAACATGCTCTTATTGCTAATTTTATGTTTAATTGTACTGTCTTTTATTCATGAAAGTACTCCTATCAATCTCAAAGGTAAGGATTTCCAATAGAGTACATATTTCTATTTTGTCTCTTTCTTACTAGCCATGGAAAATACTAACATGTTGTTTGCATGTACATATGCTAAACATCAAGTTATAAACTTCAGTACTTAAATTATTGCCTTGCTGCATGTATTATTGTAACAATATACAATACCACATTATTTTATAATGTACCAAATAAAATTGTTACTTACATCCTGTGGGAATCTTACTACCTGGAAATTTCTATGACATATTACAAGTTTGGTTCTTTGTAACTAGATACATCATCTTAAGATGGAATACTACCTAACCACCACTTCTATAAAGTCGAAATCATAGGTAAATACATTATTAGTATTATTCCTATAATTTATAAATCTTGTGCATGGTTTACACAATAGTAAAATTACTATTATAATGTTACCTCACTATAATAAGTTGTAGTTTTATAATAACTACTATGGTAGATTTCACTACCTAGAACTTCTAACCTAAGGTCTATATCAAGTGAAACATTATAAATAAAATTTATATACTATGCTGGAACCAAGTAAGCACAAACAATCAAAAAATGACTTTGTAAACAATGATAAGATTCATTATCATTGTCATTGGCAAGTTGAGCATGCAAAACATTATTTGTAAAAGTTTACACTATGGTCGAACCTCGTGATGGTTTATTTGACAAGGTTTAAACATATTTACTCTATAGTCAACGGCATATATTATATGTTAGCAATTATAACTAGTCTTATACCATCAATTGCAAATGATATAGTTTTGTGCTTCAAATAATATGTAATTATTTTAAAGTTGATTTGCAAAGTAAACATACTAATCATTATTTAGAAATGTTTATACTATGGTCGACCTTGTGATTGTTTCAATATTGAATATATATATATATATACATTTTATAGTTGATTGCATAGTTTGTTATTGATCATGACAATAATAATTTGATAATTGAAAACATAGATTGACCATAGACAAGACCCTTGCGTGGTTGAAAAATTTGGAGGGCACGTGGTTTTCTCTCACCCATGCATTAGCGACTTAAAAGACAGGAAAACCCTATTCACTTGTCATTTGACTCTGAGGGTTTCATTGGCTTGCAAGATTCTCTGTGTAGTTTTCTTGGCAGCCATGAGAGGTTGTTCCTCTGCTATGCTTGCTTCGTAGCTTGTGTTTGTTACTGTGTAGTCTCATTACTTAGTCTTAAGGTCTTGAATATTCTTGGTTGTATGCTTTACTGTGTGATTGGTTATCTTTTTAAGAGTTTGGCTCGCGAACTGTCCATGGTTTCATCTCTGTCTTACTTGTTTCTCGTCACGGCTTTGTGGAATTGTAAGCTGGTTTGATACTGTCTCCACTCTAGGGTCGGCGTAGGGTTTGAATCCTCCTCTATGGAAATTCACTTGAGCTGGTGATAGTTCCTTCACTGCTCGATTTCTCTTCTTACTTGCAGGTAAAGACAAATTCAGTTCTTTGTTATGAAATCTATTTTGTTAAGTTATTAATATAGTTAGGGTTTTATTTTGTGAGCCGAATCTTATTCTAAATCTCGTCCTTGTGCTCTTTGCAGGAACCTGCGACGGTTCAACCTTCAATGGAAAAGAAAAACAATTGCCAACTTCAATGAACTCGTGGCCCCAACCGGTAAGCCCTGGTTTCAAAGTGGGTTTTTCCCTACTTGCGATGAGGGTTGTTGGAAGGAAAAACACAGTGCTTGGAAGCCTATTTTCGGTTTCTTCGTTAGTTAGAATGTTTTAATATGTTGCTTTACAGTTTTACTTACAAACCCTTGCTGTTATGCTGAGTAATACTGACCCTTGAACCGTGATATGTATTTTTTTTTTTGTTAAGACTTATCCTTGCGGCTTGACAATGTAATATAGTTGGTTTATAAAAAAAAATGGAGTATTGCGCTGTTGAGTAAGTAACATGAAGCAACAGCTCAACGATTGCAAGATGGGCAGGGTACGAAACTTCGGTTTCAATAGTATACTGAGCATGTTCTTCTTTGAGCATGTTCTGGGACTCATCCCTAGAGTATATGTTCCTCTTCACGGGGTTCGAGATCTGGTCCAATGACATTGGGCAGATGCGATGCATAGACTAGGTGGAGGTAGGGTGTCCAACCCCTATCTAGCTGACTTCTTTCCAAGGTGGTGGCGACAGATAGTTGCCATCGATGATTACCCATATGCGGGGATAGATTTTTGGGGAGATACCGACATGCCTCTACCACCAGGATTAGCATACGGTGACATTGGTAACGAATCCGAACCCTCTTTTTAAGTTTTTTGAATTATTAAATTTTGTTTGTGTTTTTTGATATATAGACTCAAATGACATGTTTTTGCATGACAACACATAGTGACATCCTGTCATATGTATGCAGATGTCGAAACACGGCGTCCTGACGGTTTCCCTCATCATAGATGGAGGGGAAGAGGAGATGACATCATGGGTATGGATGCGGAGCGGACACTCCAAAGCATACACACAAAATTTGTGCAGCTGACACATAGGCTACCCATGGCGCAGGTCGAGGACCTGCCTGAGGCCATGCAGCGTCAGGTGGTGGGTGTACCATGAGCATGGGTACGGTTGTTTCGATGGATAGCTAGAGCCGTGGTGACTTTCCACGAGCAGAACCCCCCTCCTCCTCCCCAGGCTTAGATACATGGGAGCCTGATACATTTTTGTACTGCCGTGTACTTATATTTTGTTGGCTCGGAAGCCCCATTTTTGTATTATGACACTTATGTATTATCACATTTTGGATGTTTAATGAAAAACTTTTATGATGATCGATTTATTTATTTACATGTGTAAAAATGTATGTTTGTGACGAGCTTATTGTCTATGAAACAAATGCCAATCTAACACATAGTTAGCATATGATTCAGCAACTTGATTATAAATTCTGGGAACATGTATGTATGTTATGTTGTCAAATTGTCATTCTAACAATCTCTCATGTAAGAATCTTCTTAATAATGTTGGATCCCTAACATGATACAAGCCATTAAGCTGCAACACTACTAACTGTGAATCAAGACGTACCTCAAGAGAGAGAATACCATGTGAAATGGCATCCCATAGAAGCTCGATAATGACACTATATTCAACAACATTGTTTGAAGAGGGCCATAAACATACGCCTCCTGAAGACAATACCTGACCCGTAGGAGTATAAATCACCCAAGCAGCAGAGGCTGAGTGTTGAGTGTGACAGCTAGCATCGTTAGTGAATCCTATGAAGGTGGAAGATTCCATTGACATCTGCCATAAGAAACGAAAGCTAATCAACAAATCCGATCACCATAAGAAAGACCTAACTATGCAAAACATTGTACAATAATATACAATAATCAGCCCTGGTTGAGAATCATGGATAGTACTTTTTAAGATAGATCCCATTTCTAGGCTCCGCCAAGGCCATCCCCTCGTAATCTACTAGCTCATATGTGCCCTTCTCTAACATACGTTTGGAAATGTAAGGACCATGCCACATGGGATTAAACTTTCCTGCCCCCAAGGGTTCTTTAGCTTGATCCCACAAAAGGACCAAATATCCTTCACTAAACCTCCTCGGATGGACATATTTATCATATTGGACCTTAACGCGACTCTTATTCACTTCTAGAGCTACCAAGGCATCTCGGTGCTGCTCATCAAGCTTCTCTAAGTGGACCAATCGTTCCTCCAATGGGGAAGTGTCTGGTAAGAGCTCTATGGCTAGCTTCAATGAAGGGATTTTGCATTCAACCGGAAAGATAGACTCCACTCCATATACAAGTTGATATGGAGAAAAACCGGTGGTAGTCTTAACCGCGGTCCTATAATCCCACAAAGCAGGATATAACATGATATGCCAATTGGTCTTGCTTTGTGTGATGGTTCATTGGAGAATGGACTTAAGTGATTTGTTCACTACTTCAACCTATCCATTCACCTGAGGGTAATAAGAAGAGGAATGCTCTTGCTTATATCCTAACTTCGAGGCCAACTCTTCCATCATCCGATTCTGAAAGTTCCTACCATGGTCAGTGACAAGCTCCTTTGGAATACCGAACCAAGTAATGATCTGGTTGAATACGAAATGTGCAGCTGTCTCACCGTCAGATTTAACCATGGGCATGGCCTCAGACCATTTCGTGAAATAGTCAACAGCCACGATAATATGATGCCCCCCAACTGAAGCTAGGTTGCAATCCATGAAATCAATCCCCCACTTAGTGAAGGGACCGGTGGTGATAATTGGATGTAACGGGGTAGGATGTGAGCGCATATTGCATGCAAACACCTGGCAAGGGTGGCATTTCTTGACCGCATTGACACAATATTTAAAGATCGACGGCTAGAAATAACCCGCTCTCAAGATTTTTTGGGCTGTAGAAAGCCCAGATAAATGACCACCACATGCCCCTTCGTGGTAGTCATTCAGCATAAGCTCAGCCTCCGCATGATTTAAACAATGATGTAAAATGGAATCTATCCCACGACGGTACAATGTGTTATCCACTATAAGGTAGTTCTTGGATACGTGACGTAACCGTCGTCATTCATCCCGTGAAAGGTGAGTAGGGACCTTCAATGTTTGTAAATATATGATGATATCCCCATACCATGGATACAAAGTTGAGATCAGGAAAATGTGTTCATCAACAAACGTATCTTCACAAACTTCGTCCTCATCCTCGCTTGGGAAATCTGATATAAGCTCCGCAAAAATCAATGATTTTTTCGATTTTGCCGAAACAAACTCGAGATCGAATTCTTGCAAGATGACAATCCACTTATTATACTTCCCCCCTATCATCCTTCTAGTGAGGACGAACTGAAATGGATTGACATGGGATACCACTAAGGTATGGTAGAGGAGAATATAGTGTCTCAATCTTTGAACCGCATGAACGGTATCTAAGGCAAGTGTCTCCACATGGGAATAACGGATCTCCGCATCTATAAGGTTTCGGCTCAAATAATATATGACATGCTCCTGGAGCTTCTCATCCTCCTGAAACAAAAACATACCAATCATCTCCATGGATGTAGCCACATAAAGTAGAAAGTCATGGTTATAGTTGGGTGGACTAATCACCAGGGCCGATGCTAAGGCTTGCTTAAGTGCATCAAAGGACTCCTGGGCTCGCTCATCCTAGCAAAAGGTAGTGTCCTTCTTCAAAAGATGCATAAAGCCTCTATTCAAATTGGCAAAGTTGACGACAAATCTCCGCAAGAAATTTTCCATGCCTTGCAAACATTGAAGATGTCTAATGTTTCTCAGGGGAGACAATTGAAGTATTGCCTCAACCTTTAAAGGGTTGACTCTTATACCCTCCTTGGAGACAATTTTTAGAATTTCATCATTAAGCTAGCATTATATTAGGATCTTTACTGAGAGAATAACAAGTATAGCAATCAAACACAAGAGACAATGAACACAGTGTTTATCCTCAGGGAAACCATAAATGGAGAAAAACTCACAACTTCCTCAGAGATAGAATCAACACCAAAACAGTAAAATCCCCAAAACAATAAGTGATCTCCCGACAATAGTAATCTTCTTCTTATCTATCCCCAGTGTCTTCTCCTTCCTCAACTATGCACTACACTTGAGTGTGGATGAGTTGTGTGATAAATAGAGACTCCAACTCTCTATTTATACTAATCCCCACATGACTAAAAACCTACCAGGGATGACCTCTACTAGGAGAGTCTAATAACCCTAGTGCCCCGGAACTATGGGGACTTTAACCCTTAGACAATCAGAGGGTTACTCACTATGACTTGACATGACTTGTTTACATGATTGATTCTCCCGATTGGAACATCGGGGCATGACAACATGACTCAATTACATTATAGATACATCCCGAATAAACATCGAGTTACAATACATAAGATACATAGATGAATACATTCCAAAGTTACAAATACATCAACACTCCCTCTTAACTACGAAGGTATTCTTTCGACACAATTTTCAGCACTGGTCTTCTTCTCTGTATCAACTGGATCATCTTGTCATCTGCATCTCAGGTCTTCTGAGTCTTCAAGTTATCGGATCTGGATCATCATGGGACATCATCACTGGATCTACATCATCATGAGGCATCATCACTGGATCTGGATCATCACTAGCTATCATCACTAGATCTGGATCATCACTTGATCTGGATCATCACTGCTGGATCATCATCACTAGATCTAGATCATCATCACTCGATCTGGATCATCACTGGGCATCATCACAGGTGCTATCCCTTGATTCTTCTCATCATAGGAACCTCTTCAGAGCCAGTCCTTTTTCATACTGGATGAATCATCTCAGAGCTGGTCCTTTTTCATACCAGATGAGGCAGCTACTCAGAGCTAGTCCTTTTTCATACTAGATGAGCCTTCCCAGAGCTAGTCCTTTTTCATACTAGGTATGGAATCATAGGGCTAGTCCTTTTTCATACCAAATGAGGCATCATAGAGCTGGTACTTTTTCATACCAGATGTGGCAGCTACTCAGAGCTAGTCCTTTTTCGTACTAGATGATCCTTCCCAGAGCTAGTCCTTTTTCATACTAGGTAGGGCATCATAGAGCTGGTCCTTTTTCATACCAGATGTGGCAGCTACTCAGAGCTAGTCCTTTTTCATACTAGATGATCCTTCCTAGAGCTAGTCCTTTTTCATACTAGGTAGGGCATCATAGAGCTGGTCCTTTTTCATACCAGATGAGGCATCACAGAGCTGGTCCTTTTTCATACCAGATGTGGCAACTACTCAGAGCTAGTCCTTTTTCATACTAGATGAGCCTCCACAGAGCCAACCCTTTTTCATGCTGGATGTGGCATCTACATAGAGCTAGTCCTTTTTCATACTATATGTGTCTTCACAGAGCCAGCCTTTTTCATGTTGGATGTGGCATCCACATATACCTGACAATGGAAGGAACCAATCCTCTCACCATGTCACAGCTCTTACATCCAACCATGGAAGGAACCAATCCTCTCACCATGTTGGAATGGCACAACACTTACATCTAATCATGGAAGGAACCAATCCTCTCACCATGTCAGAAGGGCACAGCACAGACACATCACTTCCTCTTGGGAGGAACATCGATCTGGAGAACACCAAGCTTCTCCCTGAAGTACTCAAACTTCACCTTAGCCAATGGATTAGTCAACACATTAGCTATTTGTTCGTCCATCACAACATACTGGAGCTTCACTACTCCTCTCTGCACCATATCCTTGATATAGTGATACTTGAACTCAATATGCATCGACTTGTCGTGGAATATTGGATTCTCTGACAACTTTACACAGCTTTGGTTGTCACAGTATATACAAGTAGCATCTAACTGGAGATCAAACAAATCAGACAGTAGCTTCCTCAGCTTTACTGCCTCACAACTAGCTGAAAAAGCTGCAACATACTCTGCTTCAGCTGTACTCAGTGCCACACAGGATTGCTTCTTGCTAAACCATGAGATCACACCTGATCCCATACTGAAGCAACACCCTGAAGTGATCTTCCTATCGATGGAACTGCCTACCCAATCTGAATCAACATAACCCTCCAGGTTAATCCTTTGATCAGCCTTATACTTGAGCCCATAATCAACCATACCCTTTAGGTACCTCAGAATATGCTTTGCAGCAGTCAAGTGAACATGTCTCGGATCTGTCAAGTATTGGATCAAGGTGTTCACAGCAAAGCAAATATTTGGTCTTGTGTTCGTCAGGTACATCAAGGACCCAATCATCTAACGATACATCATGACATCAATTGTCTCTGATGAAGCATCACTTAATAGCTTCAGGTTTGATGCCATAGGTGTGGTTAATGACTTGCAGTCCATCATCCCAAATCTCTTCAGGATCTCTACTACATACTTTCCTTGTCCAAGAAAGATTCCATCTGTAGTCTACCACACCTCCATACCTAGGAAATAATGCATCATTCCCAAGTCCTTCATCTCGAACTCAGCAGCAAGATTTCTCTTCGTATCAGCAATCAATCCATTCATACCTGTCACAAATAGATCATCTACATATAGTAGAAGTATCACTGGGTTGCCACCTTCCACCTTGTAGTAAAGGTTGGAATCTGCTTTACTCTTAGTAAATCCCAAACTGGATAGAAAGCTGTCAATTCTACCGTACTAGGTCCCGGGTTCCTGTTTCAAACTGTACAGGGATTTCTTCAGTCTACACACATGAGACTCCCTGTCATGTGTCTCAAAACCGAGTGGTTGTTCTACATACACTTCCTCTTCTACTACACCATTCAAGAAAGCAGTCTTGACATCCATTTGGTGTATCTTCCATTTCATCACTGCAGCCAGAGCAAGTACCGATCTGATGGAATTGTATCTGGCTACAGGTGCAAAGGTTTCTTCATAGTCTATTACTTCTTTCTGGGAGAAACCTCGAGCCACAAATCTTGCCTTATACTTTTCAATGCTACCGTCTGCAGCATGCTTGATCTTGTAGATCCATTTGGAAGTTACTACTGACTTCCCTTCTAGTCTTGGGACAACATCCCAAACATCATTCTTCATGATCGATTGATACTCTTCGATCATCACATCCTTACATTCTTTCCATTCTGTCGTTTCTTCATACTCGGAAAGTTCTTTATCAATGAAGTCACATAGTAGAGCTACATAACTGGAACAGGATCTGGTCCTCTTTCTTTCTCTGAGATTCTCTTCTGGAACCCCATATCTTTCTACACCTTGGACAATCTCTCATACCCAAGTAGGTTTCCTCTTGTGAGGATTCTTCTCCTGTGGTGGATCTACAGGTCTTGTGGTTCTTCAAATTCTTGATCTTCTTCTTGAGTTTCTTCATTCATGATTGTATCATGAATTCTGGGAGCTTCTGCTTCTTCAAGTTCTTCAGTAGGTTTCTTTCTGGATTTGATGTAGGCTGAATCTTCGTCAAATGTTACATCCATGCTGATGTCAATATTTTTGAATCCTAGGAAGTATATTCTGTAAGCCTTCGAGCTTTCAGAGTATCCCACAAATATACCCTTCTTTCCTGAAGGATCTAATTTTGTTCTCTTCTCTTTTGGAACGTGTATGTACACAGGACAGCCGAATATTCTGAGATGGCTGACTTCTAGTTTCTTGCCGGAGAAGACTTCTTCAGGATTCTTGTTCTCGAGTACTCTGTGTGGAGTACGGTTCTGTACATACACAGCTGTTCTAACTGCTTCTGCCCAAAGGTGCATAGGAAGATCTTGATCATGAAGCATAGATCTTGCAACTTCCATGATGGTTCTATTCTTCCTCTCTGCAACCCCATTCTGTTATGGATTATGGGGAGTGGAAAACTCCCTCTTAATCCCTGAGTCCTTACATAGTTCCTTGAACTCATTTGAAGTGAATTCTCCACCATTGTCTGATCGAAAAGTCTTGATCTTCTTGTCAGTCTGGTTCTCGATCAAGGCTTTGAATTCCTTGAACTTTCTAAACACTTCATCTTTATTCTTCATGAAGTAAATCCATGTCTTCCTAGAAAAGTCATCAATAAAAGAAACATAGTACACATACCCGCTTAGTGAGCTTGATGACATTGGTCCGCATACATCAGAGTAGATGATTTCCAAGATTCCTTTTGCTTTACTTTCGCTACTTGGAAATGTCTTCTTTGTATTCTTTCCTTTCGCACATCCTTTGCAGACTCCTTCATGTTTTGCTTGTTTTTCTGGAAGACCTTTAATAGCTTTGCTTGCAAGTGGTAGTGCTCTGTAATGCACATGTGAAAGCCTTCTACGCCATAGTTCATTTGGTTCTACTGTGTCATGAACCAAAGATTGATTTGGTCGTCCCTTCAACTTTTATAGGCCTCCTTCTTGTTCTCCAATCACAATTGCATCGTCAAAAGTCTTTCCTTTTGGCCACATAAGAACTTGGCCATCTACAAAAGCAACCCTCATTCCTTTTGCATCCAATGCAGATATGGAGAGGAGGTTCTTCTTTAGTCCTGGAACAAATAATACATTCTTCATCTTCAAAGACTTTCCAGAGTCTACTTTATATAAGGATTCACCACTACCTTTTATTGGATACTGGTAGTCATCCCCAAGTTTCACCTTGTGAGGTGACTCATGTTCAGATAGCTTTACAAATGATTCTTTGAATCCCGTCATGTGCTTGGAAGCACCACTGTCTATAAGCCAATCATTGCTTCCATGTGAAACAGTTCCCATGAGAGCGGATATTAGAACATATTCATCCTCACTCTCTTGTCTGATTCTCTTTGTGGAAGGTTCATCATCCTCTATAGCATGGGCATGATGTCTTCTCTTGTTTCCCTTCTTCCTTAGATTTCTTTTGTTAGGATAGAATTTGGATATGTGACCTTTCTCATCACATGTGTAACATCTAATGGTATTTAGATTTTTTCTAGAGTGTGAGGTCTTACCTTTGGAGTGATAATTTCTCCTCCTATTTTTCTTGGAGTGAACTTTGAGGGCTTGATCTTCACTACCCATCTTCTCTTCTCGAGCTGCTATCCTAGTTTCTTCTTGAGAGAATTCTTCCCATAACCTGCTGAACTTGACTAACTTCTTTCTGGCACAGATTCCTTGAATGAAAGAGTCCAATGATCTAGGGAGACCATTCAAGGTGGTCATCACAATATCTACATTTTCCACTTCTTCATCTACTGCTTTTAGTTGCTCTTTGATCTAAGAAACCCTTGTAAAGTAAGACTGAATAGTCTCAGCATTCTAGATCTTCACATTCTTCAATTGGTTTCTCAAGGTCATCTTCCTGTTAATGTTCTTCCCTTCAAACAATTTGGTTAGGGCATCAAACATAGGTTTAGGTGTCTTAAGGGAGGACACCTGTGGTATGAGATGATCCTTGATAGAATCAACAATGATTCTCTTTGCCATAACCAACTTCTTCTGATGCAAGGCCTTAGCCTCATCTCCCTATGGAACTGGAACCTCCTAATTGATATAGGAGTCTAATTCATTCTCTTCTAGGACCAGGGAGATCCTATACTTCCAAGCTTGGAAGTTATCAACCCCCTCAATATTTCATCAAACTTGGTATGATGTAACATCTTAAATTGAGAGCCTCAAATGGAAATACAAAAGATTTAGATCTTACCAGGTTCAAGATGTCAGATCTAAAACTTGAGCTGAAATCCTACAGTGTTGGTTCAGTAGCAAATTAGGGTTTTGCTTTTCCAGAGATCTGTTCACCCAAATGCCTTGAAATTTATTCCTAACTTCGATTTTGGGGAGGAGATCAATCCAATCCTAGGCTCACTGAAAAATTCCTCTTTTTCGAAAAGCCCTAATTTCCGACAGAAGTGTTGGGTCCAAAACTGAAAAACCTCAGAATCAGATTCTTCTTCGACAGAAAGATGCGCCCTAGGGAGGAGAGTTATTCCCCCTTACTTTTTTTGAAAATCTGTGGAGGAAGATATACAAACTAGGAATTTCTAGTTCCCGCAGCTACACAGTGTCTTCTTCTCAGGTTAGCTCTGATACCATGTTAGAATTTCATCATTAAGCTAGCATTATATTAGGATCTTTACTAAGAGAACAACAAGTACATCAATCAAACACAAGAGACAATGAACAAAATGTTTATCCTCGGGGAAACCATAAATGGAGAAAACCACACAACTTCCTCAGAGATAGAATTAACACCAAAACAGTAAAATCCCCAAAACAGTAAGTGATCTCCTGATAGCAGTTTTCTTCTTCTTATCTAGCCCCAGTGTCTTCTCCTTCCTTAACTATGCACTACACTTGAGTGTGGATGAGTTGTGTGATAAATAGAGACTCTAGTTCTCTATTTATACTAATCCTAACATGACTAAAACCCTACCAGGGCTGACCTCTACTAGGAGAGTCTAATAACCCTAGTGCCTCAGAACTGCGGGGACTTTAACCCTTATACAATTGAAGGGTTACTCACTATGACTTGACATGACTTGTTTACATTATTGATTCTCCTGATTGGAACATTGGGGCATGACAACACGAATCAATTACATTATAGATACATCCCGGATAAACATCGTGTTACAATACATAAGATACATAGATGAATACATTCCGAAGTTACAAATACATCAACAACAATGAACCCTAACAAGCAACCAGACTTCACGTAAAAGATGCACTTATGAGGATTTAACCTAACCAAGTAATGGCGGCATCTTTCGAACACTAATCTCAAATGGTAGGAATGATGCATTCTCATACAAGAATGAGCAGAAAGGTCATCCAAAAAGAATTCAATAATCGATTTAAGATCATGGAAGATAAAGGTCATAGCCCGCTGAAATGTGGCTTCGGCATTTTTAAGGCCGAAAGGCATCTTCCGATATGCAAAGGTACCCCAAGGACAAATAAATGTAGTCTTATGTTGGTCCTCGAGTTTGATCTGTATCTGATTGTATTTGGAAAATCTGTCCATAAAGGAAAATACCTTGCTTCCTGCACACTCATCCAAAATTTGATCAATAAATGGTGTGGGAAAATTATCCTTAGGACAGGCACGATTCAAGTCACGGAAATCAACGCATATACGGATTTCTCCCTGTTTCTTATCTACCGGAACAAGGTTTGGAACCCAGTTCGTCAAGGGAATGGGATAGATAAAACGAACATTCAACAGCTTTTCTATCTTAGCCTTAATCGCGGGTGCTTTTCTAGGATTCACTGCACGCAAGCGTTCTCGAACAGGCTTAGCATTGGGATAGGTTTTAATTTCATGTTCAACAATGCGAGGGTCGATACCTGGCATTTCCTTGTATGACGAAGCAAATACATCACGGAACTCTTTGAACAACTCAGTATACTCTTGAATCTCAGCATGGGAACATTCTGCCCCAATATAGACATTCTCAATCTTGCCAGGATCACGAGAGATATTTATAGGAATGGTAGGAGATATATTTGCCATGTTTCCATTAGCCATCGAACTAGGAGAGCTTAATAGAACCATGGGACTACCAATTCTCTCACTAAGAATCTCCCTAAAGTCTTCACACTCCGAATGGTCAAGCTCGGGAAGAAAATAAGATCTATGATGCAAATCTTCCCAAGGTGGCTCAACTCCAGACATGGCCTCAATAATAGCTTCATCTGATGGAAAAACACTATCAAGGCAGTCATGTGCGTGAGAAGACTCAAATGCCCATGCAGGAAGCACGTATGGGTCCTCCTCCCCCGTCCATGAAGAGGAAGGAATAGGCTCTACAACGCATTCAAGATTCGCTTGATATGCTATCATTGTTTCAAGCAACAGCATGTCCGTTTCGATAGGCTTACACGAAGGACTCGATGTAGGAATAATCCAAGGATCTTCCATATGGGTAGTGCAAAAAGACACTGATCTCAATGAAGATGAAGCCCCACTGGAACTATATCCGATCATAAGAACAGGTGCAGGACAACCAAAGCTTCCCATAAGGGATGGATACATGCCCACACCCACACTCCCAGCTGCCAGATGAGAGTGCTCGACAATTGGGACAGAAGCTCCTGAAGGTGCAGTAACACACGGATTCTTGAATGACGTTTGATCAATCGTAACTATCTTCCCATTAAACAGAAAGCATACAACTCGAAATAGATAAGAAGCTATGGCTTGCATACTATACATACAATTCCTACCCAGTAACATATTGTAGTTAAGGTGTGCATCAACCACCTCGACCTCGATCACGATGGTCTTCCCTCCCAAAAGGACCTTAAGAGAAGGAAGAATTCTGTGTGGCTGAAACGATCTACCATCTAAATCAGTCAACATGGTAGCAGATTTAGACAACACGGGGGAACCAAAACCCTTCCAAGATGCCAAAGACATCATGAAAGCAGCAGCGCCTTCGTCAATCACAGTGCATTTGACGGTCACGTTAAGACATTCTACATGAATCAAGAGAGACACATAGTAACGAAAGTGAGGTTGTAGTCCTACGGTTTCAAATTTGATGACGGAGGAAGAGTTATCATTGTTAACACCAAGAGCAGAAAGCAAAGCCTTCCTTTGCGAAGGACAACTCTGAAGTACTTCGAGTGCAGACATCGCACAAGGAGTGTGGCCCAAATCCTCGACAACTGAATAATTCTGGGCAGCTCGGGCATTGGGATTGTGTACGAACGCTTAAGGACATGCTTAGGAATGCGAGGTGCAACTTAAGGTTTATCCATAGGGTTTTCAAACGCAAAGGACTCCCAGGTGGATAATTTTCCTTTCCAAAGTCAGGTTGTGATGAACCATAGTCCTTCGCACGAGTCACAACCTTAGTAGTATGCACCATATTGATGAAACCATGACCATTACTAGCTTCCGACGGATCTTGATCACCACCAGATTGATCATGGGTCCTCGAGTTCATGTTTTGATTATGGGGTAAAGGGTTGGTAAACACAGCTGGGCACTGTTCTATGAACCTCGAGGCTTCTTCTATACTAGGGCACAAGTGAGTGAGGTGGTCATCCTTACACAATTTGCAAGGAAACTTAACCTTACGTTTAGGCTGCTTGTCTGCCCTAGCATTGCGGGCATTCTTGTCATTAGAATTGGAATTTTCATTCCTATTCCCACCCTTACGATTATTTTTACCCTTCTTCTTATTCCTTTAGGGTTGCTGGTTACCCTTCTGGACTGACGATTGTACCGAAATCACACTCGCCATTTGGGTGGGTTGAGATGAAGCCGTGTCTTGTCCCAAAGCAGATTGGTTGATAGACAATTGAATCACCTATTTCACAACCGAATCTGCAGGTTTGGTACTCGTACAACCAACAATGCCATCGGCATGTGGTCCAGGTTTCACCTTAGGGTCAAAACTAGAACGCGGAGTGTTAGGAATAATCTCATATAATAATCTGGATTGAGCGTAAATCAAATCCAATTCTTGTGCCCTAAAAATGGCTTGTTGCTCATTCTGAACTCCAGACATAGAAAAATCCTTCGCTATATAAGGCAATAACGATTTAAGGAACCATTCGAGGAGAAATTCCGGCAGTATGAAGGCTTTAATCAATCTCTTCCGTCTATGCCACTCTTGGATATGGTCTGAGATATGCGTGGCTTTGTCTTGTCGAAATGTCATCAAGAGTTCCGTACCAACATCGTAATGCACTGGCAGCTGGAAGTGGTTGAGAAAATTCATAGCTAGGTCATCGAACAAAACGAATTCCCCCATAGGTAACTCTATGTACCATTTTGTTGCAGGCCCGATGAGGGTGCGTTGAAATAGCTTTAAGCGGATCGAATCTTCGTGTAACGAATTAGAAGAGCACCAAAGGTGAAATGTAGTAACATGTTCCCTAGGATCTTCTCTTAGCTTGCCCTCAAATTTGGGAATGTCCGAGGGAAGCTTATTAGGGACAGCTGGCCAAGCGGGGTCATAAGATACCAGATCATTCATTAGTCTCGACAAGTCAGGCAAATTTAACGTTGTGAGGAAAGGGAGCCTAGGTTGAGCAGGTCGATGCCACGCTCCCTGATAATTTTGGTTCACATAAGACTAATTACCGTAACCACCATGGCCATGGCCATAGTGCCCTCCTCCTGTTTGACCCATGTAGGGTGGCATGGAAGCACCATAATGTGGTGTACCTTGACTATTTGGAGCTACAAAGCCATAATTCAGGGAGTAAGTGGGTTGTTGATACCTATACCCATAAGGTGAATAACTCTGTGCAGAATGTAGTCCATAATATTGTCCATGAGAAGTTCCATAAGATGTCCCATGAGAAACTCCATAAGTAGGAATATGAGGAATTCCCTGTGATAGACCACACGACATTCCAGAAGTAGGAATGTGACCTCCCAAGATAACAGGAGTTACTTGACTCTGAGACACAAATATGCGAGTAGCAGCAGTACGAACATGACTAGTAGCCACATTTCGGCCTGAAGGACCACGTGAATGAGGGGGAGGAATAGCATTCGAAGAACTAGGAATAGAGGATGTAGGGACATGTGAAACGATGTAAGTGGTGTTCCCTATAGTCACTCATCGTGGTTTTGGTATCCTAATAGGACTACTAACACCAGGTCTAGGACGAACGTGTGATGTAGCTTCCACCACCAGGATGGAGGGTGCAATGTGACTCGTGCTCCCAAATATCTCCTCATGGAAAGGAATGGGAATGCCCCCAGGAACAGTGCTAGGTGCAAACTCTGACTTGGCATGGTGTGTCAGATCATGTCCAGGGATACCGGACATGCCATAACTAACATAACTAGTGCTCGCAGGTTCATGATGAGTCTCGTCACCTAGAAGCCAATACTGACGACCTGTGAATTAGGGATCATACCTAGAGTCTGTAGGTATATCAGGTGAAGGATCATATACAGGAGTAGGATCTTCTTCCCCAACCTTGTGAGGTGGAGAAGACAACTTAGGAATTTCATCTTCATGTTCTCCCATTGTGTGTGAATACATGTGAGAAGTAGTCCGCTTGGATTGTCTATTTCTCTCTCCCAAAGGAGGAGGATATGTAGAAGGCGAAAGTCCTACTAAACGACGAGAATAGTGAAGTGCCGCACCCGAATCCACAATGACTCAAAAAATCAAAAAGACTCTTCTAATTACGCAAACCCTAAGCAAGCTAGCATGCACAGAACATACACCAATATAATCTAAAGCCAATCACAAGCAAACAAGGGTATGATATGTGAGCTCCCGAATGAAGCAGGTATGTCTCGCCTAGGAGAGTCTTGAGACTCCCATACACAACAAGTGTAGGTTCGTAACCAATTATTGTGGCCCTCAGCTTCAATGCATATAGCGACTGTGCTGTCTGACCCCAACCTGGCTGGGACATCTGCAAAATAACCCCTACGAAGTACCCCCTCGATAACCTAGGTAAGGCAACTAAGGTCACCTCAATATAATCAATGCTCAGGCGGACAGTCGTAGGTGAGATTGACTGTATGGGCCAGGTAGCAAAGCCTGAAACTCTTGAAAGAGCCCCCAGATACGAATACAATCCTAGAAATATATTCAGTGCTACTCAGTTATGACTAGGGGTCATCCCAATCAATAACCACTCACACTACCTCGTGCTGAACTCCCTTGTAAGAGGAGGATCCTGAGAAACACTAATTATATGAAGGAATTTCACACTCTCACCTGGACAGACACATACATGTTGTTGTTTAGTGGTATTGGAGAATTTACTCACAATGAACTATTCCAAGACCCTAAAACCTAATATTGTTGGTGTACCCTATCAAAGAAAATATTGTAATCCATTTTAATTAAGCGTTGATTTTATTTGGCTTATTACTCAAAAAGGTAGATGATCGTGCAACCAATGGTGTTATGACGCAAACATGAAGTAAAATGCACACCTAACAATCAATGCAAAGCATTGTGTCTAATGAAAAACAGGGCATGCTACTACGTGAAATGCAAAATTTTCTTCAAATGACAAATGCAACCATTCCTATATGAAAGCCTAACTAGTACTTCTCTAAGAAAACCTAGTGCAAGTACCATGCAAAATGCAAAGTGCATTGATGCATAATGATGTAAAAGAAGCAAATATTTTTGGATTTTTTGAATAAAAATGAGATAATAAAGCAAAAGAATGACTCTACTAGCCCCAGACTCTGCAAGCACTATCAAAAAACACCCACACAAAGCACTAAGGTAAAAGAGACCTAATGCACTAATCCCAAAACAAAAAATTGAAAATGCAATGAAAAGAACATTCTTAAAAAAAAATTACCCTAAAAAGCGTATTTGGTCAGAAACAGAGGTGTATACAGACTCTAGAAGCATCAAAGGAGACTCAACAATCATCAAAACTCACCCAACAACACTCAATCTTCCTATAAAAGGAAAAACTTAGGGCATACGCGACTATGTGCAGAAAACCAGCGTATGTACGTGGATATCTTAGTCAAAACTGCATGTACACGCGACTGTGAGGCAAAGACTCGCGTACAGGAAGAAAAAGAGATAAAAATGAAGGCAAACAGATAATCTAAGACAAAATTCACACCTATCAAACACTACCAATCATTTAAAAGCATCCAAGGATCAAATACTCATTTAAATACTCATTATTGGACAGGAAAAGATATTTCTATTGATATAAAACAGAGATTACAATAGTGACAACGTCTGTCGACACGTCTGCAAATCAGAGAAACTGAGTCCCCCACTTGGGCCTCCACCACTTCAATCCTCCATATCTCGATAGCAAGTTCACAAGAAAAAGGAAAGCTTGGGAAGAACACAAAGTGCTCCAAGGGACAAAGGGATGCAGACTCAAGTATAAGCTCCAGCAAAAATGGACTATAGTTTTCTTGCTCTTCAATTATTCTCCCTTCAATGTATCCAAATGGTTCCTTATATAGCTCTTCAATGGGGTAATGGAAGGTCGAATCCGAGTGATCTCAAGGCATATGGAAGGTCAAGAGACAAGTGACTCGGATCCACATCAAGGAAAACTCCAAAATCATTTGGCCTTTTGCACACATCCCAATGTACGTGGTTTTAAGGGTCAAACCCGCTTATATACGCGAAAAAGGGATTAAAAGTCGCGTATGGCAGTTATTGCATGTTTTTATGGATGATCTTGGAAACATCAAAGGTACAAAAATGGTCCATGGGGTCTAAGGAGTCTGCAGAGGGACAGGGAAGGCCATAAAAGTGTAATTCACCATGTGTGGTAAAATCAGCTGTAATAGGAGGTAGTGTATCTTCAAGGTTAATTTTGACAAAAACTGAAGCAGTAGAATTACTTTAATGATGCATGATTAGATTGTGTATGTAGTACCAGAAGCGAGGATGTTGGACAAATATGTTGTCATGATAGTCAATGAGGTGAAGTGTATATTCGTGCATCTCAACTTCATGAATGCGTGGTTGTTTAGGCATTGTTTCACCTGTGGAGAACAAGGTTGGAAAAACCATGGAGAGAAGGCCTTATGTGTTGTACTCATTGATAGGAGAGATGCCTATAGGGGGCAGTCAATGGAAGGTGGTAGTGGGATATTTGGTATGTGTAACAAGTGTCTAATTTCTTCAACCTCAGTTCTAGCATTAGTTTGTGTTGAAATAAACGAGGAGTAATTCATAGGGTTCAAAGTAATTTGGTGGTTGAACTATATAGGACAATATTTGATGATGAGATAATGTATCAATGCTATTTACATGCAAAGTCATAGGTGAAATGTCTGTTGATATAAGAGGAAAATAAGCTAACGCAATTGGGTTGACTTGTACATCCTTGTAGTATGGGTTGTTTGGAATTTTGTATTGAAGGGAAGCAAGAACATGTGTTCGACTAACAAACAGTTCATATGGATTGTTTGTAGAGTTACATTTGCGAACAACAAGGATTTCAAGTTTTGATATTAAATGGGGTAGGGATGTGGCAATAATGGAAATTTCTTGGGGGAAGCAAATAGTATGGCCAGAATATTTATATTGACCACCATGAGCATGTGTGACTTGTAAGATTGGGTTAGCACGACTAATGAGCATTTATTCAACTTGTGTAAGTATTGCAAGGACATGTGGTTGGATTCCTGGGTCCATATTTTTTTCCAATGAAAAGCGATGTCTTTTTCGTTCTAGATTACAACGAGAACAAGTGTATGCACCATGGAACTTTTTTGTTTCAATACCAGGGTAACATTATTTACAAATCGAGCAGGCATGCAAATTAGCCGGTTGGTCCATTTTTTTACGAAATCGTTGATGTGCATCATTGAGGTGGGTGTTTGATGGATTTATCATAGGGGATGTAAGGGAAGGTATGTCTAAAGGTTGGACAAGAGAAAATGAATAAGACATAACCACATGGAGACAAGAAAATATGTAAAGAAGATGTTGTTTCTTGTTGTTTTTATCTCTGTTCTGTGCATATACAACTCTGCTTCGTGCATTGGCTTGTTCATTGTCATGAGTCGACATAATTCCTACAAGAAAAACATAAACTTGTTAAAGACTTAGAAGCTTTGATTGCTGGAAGTGACACATTTTCTATATGTATTAACTGCAAAGTATATGGATATAAAACAAAAGATATAAAGCAAATGTTAATTGATTGCATAAGGGAACTAAGAATGTACCTTAAAATAATATTTATGGAGTAAGTATTTTTTTTTTCAAGTCCTAGCTTGATAATTGTAATAAAGCAGCAATATAGAATAGCAAAGTGTAGTATGAGAAAGGATATATGAAAAAAAACATTAAATGTAATTATTGTTCTGTACAAAATAATGAAAAGTTGTGCTAAGAAAGAATAGAACAAATTTGTTTATTTTATAAATAAACACAATATCAAATTAGTATTGTATTCAAAAGTTTCCATATAGGTTGTATCAACAATTTAGGTTAAAAACGTTAAGTGATAGCTTGTACAGTGGAATTATGAGACTACAAAATAGAATTGTTATAAGGGAGTAAAAAAAAATACCTTGCTATGTTGAACTATGAGATAAGGACTTAAAATTTAAAATTGAGGGCATTCATTATAGACAATAAAGAATGCTTAAGTATCAAGTCGAAATAACCTATGTATTTAAATGTCCATCTGAAATTATCGATTATGTGTTTTCAACCATGACAATTACAACTTTTAGGCGTGCAATTCCACAGAAGGTCTCTGTTCTAACTGAAAGAGTAAGAACTAATTGTTTGTTGCAGATCTTCTGGCCTATTTCAATAATTGATGTTGCTTCAGTTGAGAGAAGACATAGGTCTTTTGCATAAATTCCCATTAGTTGGTTTGCAGCATCATCAAAATCTATGACACCATGAAGGTATCTAGTGATATATTCCAAGTCAACCTTTAGTATGTATCGATAGTCACATTCAAGAAACTCCCCATCACATTTACCACAATGTCAAATGTCTCCAACTTTGTGGGAAATATTTTTCATACATTGCATACCATCAACTAAAAGAGGGCATGCAAGGAAATGAAAGTCATCCATGTTAACATTTGTTATGGTTGCAACAAGAATGCCTTCAAATTGTCTATTAGATTAATTTATCCTAACTTAGGAGTTTTAATTAATTAATTAAGTCCACTTGTGCCATTGGGTCCACATGATTAATGGGGCCACATGTACCAGTTACTAGAGTGTGGGGAACAATGATAGAGGCTATCTTCCACTTACTGCAATTGCATGCGTCGGATTAGGCGCCTCCTAGGCTAATCCCTACATTTTAGGATCCATTGGGACTCCCGACACCAACCTCCTTCAGTCAGTTGGAGTTGGAACTAATTAAGCTTAGTTAATTTCCAGTTACATTCAGTTAGATCACAATAAATTCAGTCAGCAATAGTTATGCATGGATGCATGTGGATTGGGTGCCTTTTCTCACCCACCACTTCAGTTAGACCGAGTTAATTTTTTATTATTGATTGTGTGAGTTGTCTAGACATCTGGAGTTAACCATTTGGACTCTGATATTGATTGAGACATCCTAAGTTAGCTAGTCAGTTAGGTACAATCATATCTAGTTGATAGATTTGAATTCCTCCCTAATGGATTCAAATTATTCCTTATGTAAACTACTGTAAAACCAAATTTAATTAATGACAATGATACTGTAATTATCTGAGCTATACTCATATGTTTTCTGTGTGGTTTTTTTTCTTCAGTGTGTATCTTCATTCTCCTTTTACTGCAACAATAATATTTGACTCACTGCTTGAAGATATAAATGGAACAACAATTTTAACATGGTACCAGAGCCATCTCAAGCAGGCTCCATGTTTGTCTCTCTCCATTGAACATCAGAAGTAGCTGGGTTTCCACAGAAGTCTCGCAAAGAGTGCCTTTCTTCCTTTGAATTTATTTAGAGTGGTGGTGCGGGTGTGAAGGACCCTGAAAACATGTTCATGTCGAGAGGGAAGGAATTATTTTAACATAGTTCAAATGTTTTAGTGTTTTGTAGTGAAAATCCACAGGTGTTACGTAGCTTGTGTGAAGATTTGTGTTTTTTCAGTATGAGGATTATGGATTCTATACCTTCTACTCCTTGGATCCTAACACCCTTCAATTACTTTGATTTGAGGGAAGATATGTAGTTGGCCTTGTGTAATGAACACATATATATAATAAATAAACACTAAATAACTACTAATAATTAAATAACGAAGAGGGTAACAAATATGAAATAATATATTTATTATATATATAAATTACTAAGTGAAATGGTGTAACCCTTCACTACACAAGCTCAAGCCTATAAAGGTGAGCCTCAATGTAATAACTTATCATATCATATCTATTTTATCAATTTTTATATATATTCATGGATTATTTGTATTTTAGAAAGTGGAAGTTCCAGAAGTTACAATAAAACGGTTTTTTACCATTACAGTGGTATCAGAGCTAGTTTGTGAAAAAAGAAAAGAAAGTCAAAATAAAAAAATAAAAAGGAAAGAGAGTTTTAAAAAAAGTGAAAAAAAAAGAAAAAACAAAAAAAAACAAAAAGGAGGAAAAACAAAACAAAAAACAAAAAAAAGGGAAAGAAAAAAAAAATTAAAAAGAAAAGATAAAAGTAAAAGAAAAAAAAAAGATAAAAGTAAAAGGAAAAAAAATGGTAAAAGTGAAACCACCCGTGGTTTCTTTAAGTGGGTTTGGGTTTGAATATAAAAGTGCATAATAATAAATACCAAGAAGCAAGTGATACTTGAACTTAGGTGGGGAAGGTAGCACTCATTCCTCCCAACCACCCAATCTACTACCATTTTACAAAACTTAAAGGAAAAAAAATTCTAAAAGTGCATAATAATTGCTACTAAGAAGCAAGGGAGATTTGACCTTAGGTGGGGAAGGTAACAATCATTCCTCCCAACCACCCAATATACAAGAAGTCCTTAGGGAAAGAAACTAATTATTGAAAACTATAGTATACTATACAAGATAAAATATATCCTTCTTTGATATATCTTGGGATAAGAAGCATAACAAAATGGAGTCTTATGACAAAAAACAAGGAAGATTTTCAAGCACTTTAAAAACTTATGTTTCAAAGTTATTCCAAATAAAATGAAAGATTATAGGAAAAAACATTACTTTTTCTATTGCTCCTGGCGAATGCAATAATTATATTAGTGATGAATTTGCTAATGATTTAGTGATTTCAGACTCAAATATAGGTGAAAGGTTAGACTTTTGTAAAAACAAAGAATATGCAATAAGCGATTTACAATGGAACATTGGAGATTATACCAGTGTCTCGCAATTTATAGTTAAATCATTGTGGAGTAGTGACGGTGACCTAGTTTTAGGATTACCGTGGCTAAAAAAATTGGGGACTTTTATCTTAAATGCTGAAAAAAAGTTTCTGACATTCCCCTACAAAAATAAAAAAATCACATTGTCGGACATTAACATAGAGACAGAATCAAAGGTCGCATCATCCGAAGAATTCAAAGAAATATCAAAGATGTTGTCGCAGAGAAATGAGAAATCAATATAAACGATACATAACGATTTCAACAAGGTTATTACAGGTTAAGAAGAAGAGATCTCTTGTCTAAGAGATCATAACCAGAAATTACTTCTACAAATCAAGAAGGAAAAGGATAAGTTTCAATGCAATCAACAGTTTGAAGAGGAGAATCGAGATATTCAAAAAGAATTTTCATGCAAAGACAAAGAAAGCTCTTCCTTAAAAACGGTTAATCAGGAATTGTTTGAGCAAATAAAAAACATAAAATAAAGAGAACCCAAAAATCAAGGCAATCAATATGACGTCGTCAACTCAAACTATAAAGAAGAACTCTTACACTTAAAAAAATTTAATCAAGACATCCTTATACAAGTTAGGAAGCTAAAGCAGGAGAATAAATCTTTACAAGAAAATCTAGATTGCAAGAGATTAAGTGTCGACAAAGAAACGATGACTAACAAAATAGAGAAGTCATCAAAGGCTCAAATTCAAACATCAGAAAAGGGAAGCAATGCAAATCTTGGAAAAGTTAAAAAGAGAAATCTTATTGTCACATCGCTACAAGCATCAACAAAAAATGGTTCTGAAAAACAATTACAAAAATCGTTAGAAGTACCAAAAGTTGAATTTCCAATAAACACTTCACAGGCAATTTGAGTTCCTTATCACCATCCAAATCACAAGTCATTATGATAGACAAAAAAATCAAAAGGAAAATTACCAGATTTATTCCTCCAAAGAGAAAAGACAAAATCGACAACTCTCAACAATTGATCCGCAAATAATTTCGTTAAAGGTACATCTCGGATGGACGACTTCACACATAATGCAACATTTCCACACAATGCTTAAAAGAACGTATCATCTTATTTCGTCGAGTGTTGCAACTACCAACACACAATGTCACGAGAAAGCGTTACGAGCAAGAACTAGGGATAAAGTCTTCCATAATTGTGTTTTGAGGACAAAGCAATTATAAGGGAGAGGAAATGTAATGAACACAAATATATAATAAATAAACACTAAATAACTACTAATAATTAAATAACGAAGAGGGTAACAAATATGAAATAATATATTAATTATAGTTATAAATTACTAAGTGAAAGGGTGTAACCCTTCACTACACATGCTCAAGCGTATAAAGGCAAGCCTCAATGTAATAATTTATCATATCATATCTATTTTATCAATTTTTATATATATTCATGGATTATTTGTATTTTAGAAAGTGGAAGTTTGGGAAGTTACAGTAAAAGGGTTTTTTTACCGTTACACCTTGCGTAAGATTGGATACCACATGATAATACTTGGAAGGGAGGTAGAGCCCCATCAACCAATTAAGAAGAACAAGTTTCTAAACCGCTTAGATGAAGCTTTCAATTATCTATGCACTCATATATCCAGATATCTCCTCTTCCAATTTTAAGGTTTGAGAACACCCAAAGAAGCCTGGGAGAATCTTGAAGACTTGTTTGGAAAATAAGATGAGCTTTGGGGACACCTCCTGGAGAATGAGATGGTATCCTTACATCCCAGCAATTTTGAAACAGTAGAGCAATTATTTACTAAATTCAAGTCTCTTGCACTTCAATGCAGATAGTGCGGAATAGAAAGAAAGGATGAGAAAAATGTTTTTTACATTCTCAGCAAACTTGGCCAGAGTATTCTGTATTTGTCTCAATCTTCCATTCAAAAAGAGATTCCTTTCCAGATTGTAAAATTCCTTCACTTGATTCCTTTTCTGAGTCCTTGATCAAGGAGAAAGAGAAGTTGATTCGAATGGGAGTCATCAATACCTCCAAATATCAAGCTCTCCTAGTGATAGACTCTTCCAAAGCACAAGCCAAAGGGAAATCAAAGAAGAAGGAGCCCAAAGTAGCTGATTCGAAGCCTAAATAGAATCAACAGACTTCAGAAGGATCCTTCGTATCTAAGAAAAAGAAGAAGTTCGAAAATAAGATGTTTCCCTATTGCATGAGAGGTTTTCACCTTGAAAAATCTTGTATGAAGAAGCAAGTAGATCAGCTAACTACTCTCCTCAAATAGAATAACATTTCCCTTCTACAAGGATTAAAGAAGTATGATGATGGACATGAAAGGTTCCATGCCTTGAAAGATGGCATACCTCGGTCAACAACCTATTTGATTGATTCTGGAGCATCCAACCACATGGTTTCCTCCAAGGATTTCTTATCCACTCTCAACATCAAAGAAAATCCCACTATTCACATGGGATATGATTCCCAAACACCAATAGCAAGAAGAGGAACCATCAAAGCGCAGCATGGTGTGTTCATAGATGTCCTATATGTTCCTTGTCTTGAAACTAATATGTTTTATGTATACTAGATGACTCACATTGGCTCACCAAAGCAAGTGTTGTTTGGACCTGACTCAGTAAAGATCACAAAAATATCAACTGGGGATATTGTAGCGAAAGTAATTTTTGATCATGCCTCCAAGGCATATATTTTCTCTCACTTCATTCCATTTATAGTTCTAGCATCACCACAACTTCCATTCGAAGCAGATGAAGGTATAAACATTCCTTCACTTCCTATTGTGGATACAGTTATTTTTCTTGACATTTGAGATTCAGATTCTGAAGAGGAGGCACACCATCATGATCCAGACATTGAGCTTACACCTCAAAAGGATCTAGATCCATATCCAGCATCTACTTCATTTCAGTAGCCTAAATGGGCTCAATAGCTCATAGAAGCAACTGGAAATGGTGTTGGGGATCTAGATGACAAGAGACGAACGAGGTCCCAGTCTGAGAAGGAGAGTGTTGCACTATCCCACACAGATCCACTTCTTCCTGAGAGGTGTTTCATGATTTTGGTTTCATATCCTCAATCATTCAAGGAAGCTTTCCATGACCCTATATGGAAGGCAGCCATGGATGAGGAGTTTGATTTGCTAAATGACAATAAAACCTGGGAACTTGTCTCCTTACCTCCAGGAAGGAAGCTTGTTCAGTGCAAATGGATCTACAAGACTAAGATTATTGCAGATGGAACCAAAACCAAGTACAAGGCTCAGTTGGTGGCCAAAGGATACTCCCGGGTTCAAGGCTTGGACTACAATGATACATTCACTCCAGTAGCTAGAATGGATTCCATTAGACTTGTATTGGCTATTGCAGCTTCCAAAAGATGGGAGGCACATCACATGGATGTGAAAAGTGCCTTCCTTCATGGTGATTTGGAGGAAGAGATATATATGAAACAATCCAAGGATTTTATTGATGATCCTTCCTTAGTTTACAGACTAAGGAAATCACTATATGGACTCAAACAAGCCCCAAGGGCATGGTACTCCAAGATGGATTCGTTCCTCATATCTCATAAATTTGAAAGGTGCAAATCATATTGCAATGTCTACATGCAGAAGAAAGAGGGGTTCTTGCTCTTAGTTGTATTGTATCTGGATGACTTGCTCATTACTGGCAGCTTTGCTGCTGGATTGAGTAGCATAAAGTATGCTTTAAAAAAAGCGTTCGCTATGACTATCCCAGGACTGTTAAGACAGTTCATTGGTCTCGAAGTAAGTCAAAAGACTTCAAGAATCATGATCTCACAGTCTAGGTATTCATCAGACATGCTTAATAGATTCCACATGGAGGATTGCAAGGCAGCCCCCTATCCCTTTCTATCAAGCATCAGGCTTGAAGAAGGTGGTTCCACACCCTTGGTAGATAGCACTCTCTATAGATAGATCATTTGGAGCCTCCTGTATCTCACACATTCGAGATCAGACATATTCTATGTTGTGAGTGTTGCTGCCAAGTACATGCAGGAGCCACATGAGCTGCACTGGACGGTAGCAAAGAGGATATTGCACTATGTGCAGGGTACTATAGATTATGGGATCCACTATGTAGCTAGAGCACAACTTGATCTCACACGCTTTACAGAATCAGACTGGGCAGGAAATGGAAATGATAGGAAATCCACCCCAGGTTTTGTATTCATGATTGGATATGTGCCAATGTGTTGGTCTAGCAAGAAGCAAGAATCACTTGCACTCTCTTCAACAGAAGCAGAAATCGAGGAGTTGTGAATGCAATTAATCATGAAGTTTGGTTGCATGGCATCTTGAGAGAGTTCAGGATTCATACTTCATTTACAGTGGATATTTATTGTGACAACCAAAGTATAATCAAAATTTTCAGTGATCAAGTTCAGAAGCAGAGGAAAAAGCACATAGAGGTTCACATGCACTACATTCGGGAACTGGTGCATGCCAGAACCATCACACTGCACTATTGTCCTAGAGAGGATTAGATTGCAGATATTTTTACCAAGTATTTTACAAAAAAGTGTTTTGTCCTTCTCATGTCTCTTTTAGGTATTAAGGCTTGATTCTCAGTTCCTATCTCTGCTTATTTTGGGGGGGGGGGTTTCCCATGAGGTTTTCCCCTATTTCCTCGGTTGTATTAAGCATAATTATTTCTTTTAGATTGTATATGGGTGACTTATGGCCTTGTTTCCAAGGACAACAATTGTCCAAGTTAGGATTCAGGGGGGGGCTTAGGATTATTAATCCTCCCTTAATCAAACTTTCTATTAGATTAATTTAGCTTAAATTAGGAGTTTTAATTAATTAATTAAGTCTACTAGTACCATTAGGTACACATGGCCTAATGGGTCCACATGTACCAGTTACTAGAGTGTGGGGAACAATGCTAGATTCTATCTTCCACTGACTACACTCACATGCATCATATTAGGCGCCTCCTAGGCCAATCCCTACATTTTAGGATCCAATGGAAGTCCCGACACCAACCTCCTTCAGTCAGTTGGAGTTGGAACTAGTTAAGCTTAGTTAATTTCCAGTTACATTTGGTTAGATCACAACCATTTTAGTTAGTGATAGTTATGTATGGTGGCGTGTGGATTAGGTGCCTTTGCTCACCTACCACTTCAGTTAGATTGAGTTAACTTTTTATTACTAATTGTGTGAGTTGTTTAGACGTCTGGAGTTAACCATTTGGACTTTGATATTGATTGAGACATATTGAGTTAGATAGTCAGTTAGGTATAGTCACATCCAGCTGGTATATTTGAATTCCTCCCTAATGGATTCGAATTCTTCCTTATGTAAACTATTGTAACACCATATTTAATTAATGACAATGATACTGTAATTATCTCAGCTATACTCATCCATTTCCTGTGTGGCTTGTTTTGTTCAGTGTGTATCTTAATTCTCCTTTTACTGCAACAATAATATTTGACTCATTGCTTGAAGATATAAGTGGCACAACAATTTTAACAGTTATGTCAATACTATAGCCTGACATGTCACATAGTCCAATGTGGCACCGTACAGTCTCAACACCATCCTGTATCCGTATCGTGGATGTAGGTGAAACTGAAATGAAGATCCCAACAAGGTCAACCATGGAATTGACAGGTATAGTTTGAATATATTGAATAGTTCTAAAGTTAAAGAAATATAAAGGTATTAAGGGGTATTCATCTAAGCATGGTTGGATGGTTGAGGAGGAACCTAGGAAAATCTCATTAGGGATTTTCAAATGGTTGAAAATTGGATTGGATGCTTTCACAGTGCCATTTGACACTATGTACACTATTCCTATTTGTATTTTGTCATACAAAGAGAGTGCCGATTCATTGAATGTAGATATATGTATTTCAGCGTGTGAAGCATTAACAAGGTCAAATCCAAACACTTTGCTAGACCCTCATTGGTTTCCATATTCATGTATGTTTGTCTTGGCAATAACTCGACCTTGAATGTTCCAAACTTTGTTGGAAAAGGAGAGTGATGTGAATGGGATAGTCGATGAAGGAAAGGTTGAGTTTTCATTTATTGAGCTAGGTTTCACTGCAACAGAGGAACTACTCTACAAGGGAGAAGCTACAGTTAAGTGGTAAGGTACAGGGTCTCCAATAATTGTTGCATCCACTGTGACAAAATTGGGTGCAAGCAATGCGATAGTTCTTTTAGAAGAAATATGTTAGAGAGTGATGGGAGAGAAAAACATTGGATGCATGAACAGTGTGAAATTGATTAATTGGGAAAAAAACAATGAGGAAACTAAACATACGTTACATTATGTAAAATGTTGAATGTACATTGGGTAACTTTGATTATAGTTCCTTCTTTTAGAATTCCATTTTCTACAAGACTACTATATATAATTGGAAGTAATAACTCATGCTTGTGAAGGCCATTTGAGATTGAAATTCAGAACAAAATAGATGATGAGTTGAGTGAGTTCACTTGGTTTAATGAGGAGACCTGTACCAGCGAGCAAAGGTTGAAAGCACCATGTAGCAAGAGTGAAATAGAATCTTTAGTTAGCATAGTCTCCATAATGTGATGGTTCTTTTTCCCTATGGAATGAAACAGGGCATGAACAAAAAAAAATCTATTTGCAATGTAACATATCCATGTGACCTAACTAAAATGCATATAGGCATATATAAAAAAAAAAAAATCACATGAGCATATTCCATGACTCCGGTTATTGTTATTCATTGTCTGTTATAAATATTAAATGTCACTACAACAAAAAATGGATTTAGCGCCGGATTTTTAGTGTAATTTTTTCCCAATTTTGGTGAACAATACGGCGCTAAACCTGGTGCTATTGTACAATTTCATAAAACATCATCCATTGCATCTTTTTTTCCGTCCTTTTTAACATCCATTTTTGTCTCCATTTTTGCGCCCAATTTTTTGCATCTTTTGTTACGCCCTTATTTGCGCCCAATTTTGCGTCCTTTGTTACATCATTGTTTGCACCTAGTTTGACACTTAGTTTTGCATCCAATGTTGCGTCTTATTTGGCTCCTAGTTTTTCATCGATTCTTGCACCATGTTTTGTATCAAATTATGTGTCCAATTTTGCATCTAGCATTACATCTAGCTTTGCATCCAATTTTGGGCCCAATATTGCATCTTGTTTTGCATCCAATTTTACTTATAATGTTGCATCCCCTTTTGCATCTTGTTTTACATCTTTTTTTGTATCCATGTTTGTGCCTGATGTTTTATCTCGTTTTACGTTGTATTTTGCATCTAGGTTTGCACCTAGTGTTGCATCCTAGTTGATGTCTTTTTTTGCATCTATTTTTGATTCCAATGTTGCACCTAGTGTTGTCACTGGTTTTGCAACCATGTTTGTATCTAATATTGCATCCAATTTTGTGTCCAATGTTGCATCCCATCTTGCATTCAATATTACGTCTAGTTTTACATCCAATGTTTCATCCCATCTTGCATCCAATATTGTGTCTCGTTTTAAGTTTTTGTTTGCGCCAAGTCTTGCCTTTTGTTTTGCACCTGGTGTTACGCCTGGTTCTATGTCCATCAATACACCATATTTTGTGCCCAATTTAATGTCAAATTTTTACGTCTAGTTAGGAGTCCACTTTTGCATCTACTGATGCATCTAGTTTTGGGCCTAGTATTGCATCTAGTTTTGAGTCATTAATTGTGTCTAGTGTTGAGTCTTTTTTTGCATCCAATTTTGCAATTAGTGTAACATCCATTTTTGTGTCCACGTTTGTATCTACTTTTATGTTTTATGTGACGTCTAATTTTACATCCTTTTTTGCATTTAGTGTTGCGTCTAATATTGCATCAATATTGCATTACTACATTTTTTACCATTAGAAATACATTGCAATATCATTAGGGCATGGAGGAATCGAACCACCGACCTCCTGCTTATAAAGAAAATGCTCTTCCATTGAGATAGAACCCTTTAAGAAATGGGAAGATGAGCAATATTAACACATTATATTTCATCATTGTCCCTGAAATATTGTTTCACCTTTATTGTTTTATGTATAGTTTGTCATGTGTTTTTCCTATCATGCTGTTGAGGCCTGGAAAATCGCAGGCCACAACAGAAAGGGATTCTCCCCAGTCAATATTTCCAACTAGCCCGTGATTGTTTGGTATGGGGAATCCGTCCAGTTTATGGTCTGGCTACCGTAGGTCAAGTAACAAAAATTAAAAGGTTTTACCGGTTGCAGCCTGGTCCATCATATATATTTTTGTGTTTTTAACTTTAAGTATGATATGCAAGTGCCTATCTAAAATACAGATTGATAAAGAATACGAGGAGCGGTCACAATGTGATGCGCAGGTTCTTACCTCTCGTCTTAGACTCTCTTGCATATGAATCACACACAGTGGGAAATAAAACTAACTAAGCTATCCCTAGGGAGTGAGATTATCATTTAATGAGTAATGTATTACTGTTCATGCATTAAGAAAAATAATAGGTAGTTGTTCTTTGATTCAAAACACATAAACATGAATAGTTGGATGAACAACAACATAGCTCATTGTCTGTGAAAACATTCATTACTCATAGTGGAAATTATCATAAAATAAACCAGAGAATATTCATGAAAGAACATAGGTTCAACGAGTTAGAACGATCTCACGGTTAATGAATAAAGGCTGAAAACAAAATAGTTCCCCTTCAACAACATCCATTGAACAACATTTGAACATTCCACCAAAGCTTTCTCCAACAGGCAAAACTATAATAGTATATTGCAAAATGAAATAGTTCCTCTTATAATGTGTTCTCACCAGTCTCATTGGGAAAAAGTCCTCCCTATATCTAACTCTCCTATACTTATACAAAAGGAAAGACTTTTGGGCTGCCCCAAATGACTCATGGGCTTCCCCAACATTTCATCTCCCAAAATTGTCTTATATTGAGCGCTCATACAATTTACACTATGTTACATTTAAACAAATTGATAAAGAACTTTAGGTAGAGGGCCCCGCTTGATTATTTAGGAACTGTTTCCATGCTTGGGATTCAGATGATATGCTTTCAAATTCATAAGGCTCGAGAAAATGAATGTTGATTTCAAACTTTGCAGCCTGATTTTTAATCACTTCAATTCTTGCTGAGCTTAGGCGTAGTTGATCCTCAAGCAACTGTACACTGATTGCTAAATGAGCCACTTCATCTTTCAATATCTGTGCATCCAGGACCTTGACTTGTTGGATCCTTTGCTCATCCTCTTGATATCTATTCTTTAACATTTCTATGAATGGATGATGTTCTGGAAATGCATCTAATCTCTGCTCAGTAGTCACCCGGCATCGGTTGTAAGTGATCAGCAGCCTTCTGCAATACTCGGTGCAAGCTCCTCTCGTTTTTTTTATAGCCTTCTTGAACTCTTCGGTTGTGTTTATTGCAAATTCCAACAAGTCATATTCCTTCTTTAAGCCTTGCTGATACTTTACTGGCAAGTCTACCGAAATCTCTTCATTGGCCTCCATCCTTCCTATCCTTCCCATTAGGACTTCCAAAATGTTATGAGACCTATCTACAAAATACGAGGTGGTTTCCAAAATTTCTTCCAATCTGTTATCCACCTGCAAAACTCTGCATCTTTCTTCTTCTATGGATACCTGTAGCTGGTGCATTTTGCTTCTTTGTGTTAGGGCATGCTCTTTGAAAGGCAGAATATTGGTTTGCTATTCCTTAGCCTCTTTCAAAGATGCTGCTAGTGAAGCAATTTGTCCCTTAAACTCTGCTGCTTGTACATGAAACTGTTTTTCTGTCTCCTCCATGGTAGCCCTTTGTGTTTTGAGTTCCCCAACTTTGCTTTGCAGTTGGTCTCTTTCTGTCTTAAGGTTTTCACATGATATTCTCAGTTCATCCCTTTCTATCTTTAGCTCATGATAATCCTGCTGCACTTTTGCTAGGCTATCCTGAGCATCTCTCCCCGTCTTTTCAATGGTAACTTCCAAAGACATCTTGTTTGCTTGGAGGGATTAAAGCTCTGCTTTTGAAGATTTCACTTCATTACGCATGTATTCAAACTTTCTCTTCAATCTGTTGCTTTCATCCCTCTCCTTCCTCAGAGTGTCCTTTAATTGGGTAGCATTTTTCCTTGATTGCTCAAGATCTGTCATTATTTGATCTACATTATCTTCAGAGGTGTGGATAAATGCTGCTCCAGCTCATATTGTCAGCCTTGGGTCCTTTTTTGTCCCATGTACCAAGGTTTTATTAGTGACCATCATCTTTGATTGTCCACTGGTCTCCAACTTTTTCTCAGTTCTTTTCACAATTCTCTTCTTTTCTCTGTCATAAAAAATGGTACTGAAATCTAGGACTTCTTCCCCTTTCTTCTGTTCAAAAGGTATTATCCTTAATCCAGAAACAACAACCTGCTGTATATTGCTGCCAATAGTTGCAGGAGGCTCTTGAGGGTCAGGAGAATCCTGATCTTGCACTTCTTGAGTGTCTGCATGATCAGAATTTTGTTGATCTGTTACGGACCCTATCAGTTTCAGACTTTCAGCCTCCTTCTTTTTTATCTCTTCATCCTCTTTCTTTTTTCTTTATTCTTCTTCCTTCTTGGTAGCTTCTTCTACATTCTTTGCTACTTCTTGTTCATCTTTCTTCCTTTCCTCTTCTTCACTCTTAATCCAACTCTCGGTCTCTTGTGCTAGTCTCCTAGAATCTTCTTCTCTTTTCCTGGCCTCCTCTTCATCGGATTTCTTCAGCTCAGCTTGGCCCTTACCACCTTTAGTGGTGATCTTCTTTTTAAATCTTCTTTTTAATGCAGTCATATTTTCTGCATTTCTGAAAGTTTCTTCATCCTTATCCCAATGGTTTGTATATTCAAAATGCACATTGGCTTCCTTGCAATGTTCTACAACTTTGTTCTGAGAATCATTTCTATAGAAGTTCATTTCCCTAAAGTGGAAATACTCAAATTCCTGTACAAACTCATCATCTTTTTTAACTTCTGAAAACTTATAGCTTCCCAGTCTGAACGGTATGGGAGGATAAGTTTCCTTCTTGCGCTCGAACAAAAAACTCCCTATACCATCCAAGAAAACCTTCCTGACTGCTTCTTTATGCACCAAAAAATCTGTGGCATACTTGGGGAGAAATGCAGGTGCCTTGGAGCAACCATACATTCTAATATACATCCCCTCATCGGTCAAATAATAATTAGCATACTCCTCAATGAATTTCAATGCCTCTTCAAGCATACAATTGCATTCTTTCAAGAAAATCAATGTATACAAGGGCATAATAAATTGTTCACAAATTTCTTTATAATGACTGTAATATTTATGTGCCCATAACAACTTGTAGGCTTTGTACACTGGGGTTCTATCCCTGTCCCACATGCACCTTAGGTTTGAAAATGGTTGGGTGCATAATATACAATCTATTAATATGGAGCTCCTGTAGAACTCAGATTTCTTCTGAGACACCCCTCCCAAAGATGAAGCAATGCAAGCCGAGAGACTGTTGGACACAATGTTCACCTAGTTGAGTACAGTCCCTTAGGTGGCTACACTGAAGATAATGGGAACCCATCCTAACTTAAAACTTTTGCCATGAGCTCTCCCAAAAATTATGTTCAGCATTAACGCAATAAACCTATAAGGGGTTCTTAGAGTAGCTATGTCATATTCCCCTGATGGCCTGGTTCGAAAATTCTTACCAGGTGTCATCATTCTTTTTACTGTTTCAACCAGGTCTAGGTTAATCTCCTTCATCCGATCTTCAGTTAGGTAAACCTGGGCTTCTGGTAAGTGATAAGCTAATGATACATAACCATGGTTGTAAGCAGCATCGCCCCGCTTGACAGTATTGGCTAGAATCATAGTAGTCATGTCTGCCCTAGGCAGAATCCATCCAATCGCTTCTGAGCATGGGAAAAGCTCAGGCCTGGTAGCTATCTTCATCAAGGAATATTTTTCAATATTACCATATATTGTTAACTCTTCAAACTCGGTATCAGGAACCTACTGGTTTGAAATCAGTTTGTAAATATCGCCCCACTTGTAGTTAGGTTCCACACCGATGGTGGCTCTAGTATCCTCATAAATGTACTCAACCTTTGTAATAATTTCCACCTCAGGATCCCCTTTAGTAATGGGAGCTTTCTTTTTCTGTCTTTTTGACATCCCGTCTTTGGAAAAGTTGCCCTGTCACAAAACAAAATGCCTTTAGGCTTTTCTTTTTGAGTTGTTCACCAATATTCAAAGAATGAAGAAAAAATGTATAAGCATTTACCTCGGCCATATTTTCCATAGCTAAATCTATGTAGATACAAAACCAGGGCTAACTAGCAAATACTTCTACAAAAAGATAGGTCCTGAAAAATCCTAATTCATGCCCGTGATTAAAATCAACATGATCGACAAAAGGCGTCATAACCTCGCTAACATTTTAAAACTTCTACCGGCGATACTAAACACAACAATATGTGAAGAAAAACTAGTCTGATCAAAACTAAAACCCTCGGCATTATCAACTTTAGTAGAATACGTTCTAACTCCCTGCTCAAAAATAAATCCCATCAAATGAGGCTTATCCTTGAAAAATGTGACCCTAGTTCCAAAACACATGAGCAACCAAATCACCGACAAAAAAAAAAAAAAAAACCCTCCGGCATTTCGAACAAAACCATGGTAAATTCCCACCAATTGCAAAAGAAAGAAAAACCCCCCCCCAGGATGGCCATACGCAAACCTAGAAAAACTGGTCTAGACAGGGTAACGCTCGTTTGCACCAGTTTCCTAAAAAGGTGGAAAAGGTTCGAAAACTCATAACGAATCTACAATAATCACCAAGGGAAAAATGAGAAACCACCCCCCCCTCGTCCGCTAACTGTCAAAGTGAACCACCATATATGCTAATAAACCCATACACATATGCCCATTGACCACGACGGGAAAAACCTAACCAAGGATGAGGCTCTAGTTCCAAAAACTCAAAAGAAAGGGAAAAATCATGGTTGGCCTACCTGGCAATGAGTTGTGCAGTTGACAAGGAGAATCTGAAAGCTTCCACGGTGACACCACCCACGAACGAGCTCCCAACAGCTAGTTACAACACCCAGTTCAAAATGACAAGGACAGCGCAGGCACGAATACGTAGGGATAATAATAGAATAATTCCCAATCCCACATATGCATATGTATCCTGGTGAAAAAACTTGACAAGAAAAACATCACAAATTGGGCAGCGGGACAACTAAGGTATCGACGATCAACCTACTACAGAGCCGCAATGGCGGGTGATGGAGATGCTACGAGTTCTGCAGTATAATGAAAACCGTCGGTGAAACACACATTAAAAATTCCAGCATCGGAGCTCAAAATGACTATAGTCTCAGAATATTAGTGTGTTATAATGCCACAACGACAAAGGCTACAAGGACAAGAGGTTCTGTAGACCAGTCAAAAATTCAGAGAAAAAGAAAATAACTAACGTTAAGTGAACTGTTAGCAAAATAAATCATACACATCGGCGAAAGAAAAACTACAACGTGGAAGTTTAGTCTGTTCCAAAGCTGCAACGACGGAACTCAAATAGACTAAGGCTTTTGAGATTGACGGCGATCAAAAACTTATCTTCAATTCAAATGTCCAAAATGGTGCCGACAACGACAAGAACAAAAACACAAAAGCAGACCGCAGGATCGGGAAAAGTCAAAACTTTCATCGCGGTGCTTCACAATTTTCCATCCGAAACATCGGCAATACGAAGTACAAGTGCTACGACGGTGATGAAATAAAACGCCAAAAAACAAAACGCATCGGCTGAAAACACGGTTTTAGATCGGGTCGTTATTCTATTGAGCCTTCGTAATGGTGGCTATGTAGGTGACTACGGCCCCGATTCATAACTCAAACCACTTCCGACAGTGAAGATAAGAAATCATTGTAAGTCACAAATTAAGTCAAAAGGTAGCATCAGCATAAAAGATATTCAATCAACAATCAACCTCAAAAAATCAAACTCGCAGTAAAGGTAAGAAACCCCAACAAATTAAGCAAGACAAAATTTAAGAGGGTCCCAATTTTTTAGAAATTTGGGAAATAGTTGCAGCTGCAACAATTGGTGATTAATTGGTGAACCCAGATCTCTGAATCAATTCTTCCTCAAGTAACAGACTGTTTAACAATAAAAACAACATGTTGAATTCTTTTAGTTGTCTATATTTCCCCAATGGAAAATATATGTACTTTTAAACATTGATGATAGTCCAATTTTAGGAACATGGAAACCAAAATCTCAAAGTCAAGATAACTCTTTTGAGGCCAAGAAGATGAGTTTCATTTTTCCTTTTTCTTTGGGTAACTTCCAGCTTGGACACCACAGTATTATAACATATGGTAAACAGAGATATTCATTTGTTCCTCATTCCCATGCCATTTTTCACTTTGTGTGCTCGTGAACTTCTTGTCCTTTTGATTCCTCCTCATGTCTTTCTTTCTGAATTTTTATTCAAGCTCCTCTATCCATAGTGTCCTTTTGTGTGAGAGATGTATTTAATTTTCAGCTCACGGACGAAGAAGAACTCTTGGAAAAATTTTGTACTTATATGATTCGGTACTTTGCTTTGATAGATATTGCTTCTTTTGGGATTTTTGACTCTTATTAGCCCTTAGGCTTTCAATTCTTGGCATGGGATCATTTATATATAATATATTGTTTACCTTGCTTCCTTTCCATGGGTCTTTTTCTATCACCCCCTAGGACAGTTTAGATATGAAATGGAAGGAGCCTCGAAATAGTATTCCAAGCCTTTTGATCCTGAGTTATTTTTTATGGATTAAGCAAGACTTCAATGTGTTCATAGCCATTTAGGAAAACTACTTACTAGAAGAATTTCTATCAGATCAAACAATAGTATACAGTCTTATACCCAAAAATTTCAATTAATTCAAAACTCTGATGCTTTCCATACAACCAAAAGTTTTCCTCTTTTATTGAAATCAAAAAATAAATTTTAACTAAAAACAAGCAGCAATCAACCAAAACAATTTATTTGTGTATAAAGTCATTTAGAAATAAAAACCAAGAAAAATAAAAAACTGAGAACTAATCCACTAACTGGACAGCTCTCTGCCCATCCCTAAAGATCTAGCAACTTGTATGTTAAGGGGCTAGGCTTGACTACAAAAAATGAGAAAGACCTAACCATTATCTAATTCTACTGTTCTTGAAACAAAAACTACATCTATAGATTTACAATCAATCTTATCAGCCCGTGAATATTGAAGGAGATCGGGCTGGGTGTCCGATAGGTTGCTGGATTCTTCTAATGCAGAGTGTCCTAGTTCAAGTTCAATCAGATAATTTCCCAATACAAAATTTACTAATTCATTTATTTCTTCCAATTTCGTGACAGTGTGTTTCATGTAGGGCTCTCTTAATATTTTGATCTGATTTGGGCTTCCTTTATGAGGCAACCACAAATGTGACCAATCCGAAGCAAAATACCCCTTTAATCTCCCTGACCAGTATCGATTCAAAATAATTCCATAACCATCAGGTATGTCTGCTACCACAATATCAATATATTGACATATCTTTTCATTTGTAGATAAACGAATCAGAATATCCTCCATCTCCCCGACTACTTTCACATTAGTCCTGTCTAATTGAGTAACTTCCCAGGTAGTAGGTTTAGGCTGTCCATTAATCTTTCTACAAACTACAAGTGGCATAACATTAACTGATGACCCATAATCTACCAAATAGTTTTGCACCTTATGATTCAAAATTTCCAAAGTCAACAGGAAAGGTGGGGTTTTAAGCCTAGTCTTTCCTCCCACACTTGCTTCAACAACTTCTTCTATAGGTTGGTTTTCTGTGGGTATCTTTTTCCCTAGTTCTTAAGGTGTTTTGAGATTTTATTCTTCAATAGGCTTAGCAGGCATGTTGACCTATTTCATATCTTGACTGGTAATTTTAGGTGTCTCATCATCTATGTTGTTCTTCGGTTGTTTCTTTACATTTTCTTGGAATTTCTTGATCTTTGAGAGTATGGAATTGTCTTTGTTCACCAAATCCAGGATTCTTGCTGACATATTTGTTTCTGATATCTCTTCATGTTTCAGAGTATTTTCTTCTGTATCAAAAAGTGAAACACAGTCCCATAAAACCATGGCATCATTTTCATGTTTTTCTGTGGCTTTACCACCCTTTTCTTCTTCATCATTGTCCTCTATTAATTTGGAATCCAGCAACTGATTCATAACTAATGTCATTGAGTTTATCCATTGAGGACAACTTTTTTCAGAATGAGGCTGTTGGTGAAAAGTGCAAAAATTATCCATACCAACCTCAGTTAAGTTCATTGATGCAGGACTATGTGGAGGAGGTTTGGATTGATTGTTATCCTATCTTCTCTTGTAGTAAGGCTTATAGGATTTCTGAGCTTCCTTTTCTTTTTCCAAATCTATTATTTTGTTGGAAAGCTTTTGCATCATTTTTAACATTTCCTCAAAATCATGTGATTTCTCCTCCTTAGGTTTAGTTAGTAATAAGGCTTTCTTCCCAAAAAACATTTCTCTAGATTGCTTAGGATAATCTTATATGCTTTCTTTTTTATCCTCTACTCTTTCAGCTTCTTCATAAGGCTCCGATAATGTAGGTTTAACTTGAGATTTTGCAAACATAGCCAAGTCATGACCAAAAGCTGAGGTATATAAGTGTCCCAATCTAGAATTGAATTTGCAGGCAGACCAAAATACCATGAGGCTGCTGCTCCTTTCAAGGTATGTGGAAAAAGTCTGCAGACTACATCTTCATGTTCTTCGGCCCTTAATCCTTCTATGGCTAAGTAGAAACTTTGTAAATGGTCATCTACTGAAATCTTCTCACTTGGGTCAAACTTGGGCAGCATCTTCTCAAAAGCCTGAGGTAATTCATGCAAAGGAGGTGTTAGGTTTAGAGGTGATTTGGCTTTCCAAGCAGGTGGTGGATTTGGTGGGTTAGGTGGCTGATTTTCATTTACACCTGCCATGAGTCTGGGTGGAGAGTGAGGTGGAGAATGAATAGGAGTACGGACATGTGAACCATTAGATGTATCAGGGCCTACTTGATTCAAAGGCTGAACAACTTCCTATAAAGTTGTTTCTACAAGTTCTTCCCAATCTCCAACTAACACAGAGTCTTCCAAAACAGGACGATATTTCTTCTTGTATTCTCTTCTAGGTAATTCAGGGATAATCGGTAATCCTCCAATCTTCTTCACATAATCCCTAGTGTGTCTTCTAAGATCATTAACAACTTTGTTGTTCACAGAATACAAATGTTCTCTATTTTCTTCAGGAATTGGATTAGGAAATGAACTGCTTTCAAAACTATCACCGGTGGAGTAATTTCGAGGAAATGGGTTTCCTTGGCCAGCCATGCACTGGTGGCCCTCCTTCTTGCGCCAGAAAACTATTGAGGTTTGGAAAATCGCAGGCCACAACATTAAGGGATTCTCCCCAGTCAACGTTCCCAACTAGCCCGTGACTATTTGGTATAGGGAATCCATCCGTTTTACGGTCTGGCTACCATAGGTCAAGTAACAAAAATTAAAAGGTTTTACCGGTTGCGGCCCGGTCCACCGTATATATTTTTGTGTTTAAATTTAAGTATGATATGCAAGTGCCTATCTAAAATGCAGATTGATAAAGAATACAAGGAGCGGTCACAATGCGATGTGCAGGTTCTTACCTCTCGTCTTAGACTCTCTCGCATTTGAATCACACACAACAAGAAATAAAACTAACTAACTTGTCCCTAGGGAGTGAGACTATCGTTTAATGAGTAATGTATTACTGTTCATGCATTAAGAAAAATCACAGGTAGTTGTTCTTTGATTCAAAACACATAAATATGATTAGATGGATGAACAACAAGATAGCCCATTGTCTTTGAAAACATTCATTACTCATAGTGGAAATTATCATAAAATAAACCAGAGAACATTCATAAAACAACATAGGTTCAACGAGTTAGAATGATCTCACGGTTAATGAATAAAGGATGAAAATGAAATAGTTCCCCTTCAAAAACATCCATTGAACAACATTTGAACATTCCACCAAAGCTTTCTCCAACAGGAAAAACTGTAATAGTATATTGCAAAACGAAATAGTTCCTCTTACAATGTGTTCTCACCAGTCTCACTGGGAAAAATTCCTCCCTCTACCTAACTCTCCTATACTTATGCAAAAGGAAAGACTTTTGGGCTGCCCCAAATGATTCCTGGGCTTCCCCAACATTTCAACTCCCAAAATTGTCTTATATTGAGCGCTCATACAATTTACACTATGTTACATTTAAACAAACTGATAAAGAACTTTAGGTAGAGGGCCCCGCTTGATTATTTAGGAACTTTTTCCATGCTTGGGATTCGGATGCTATGCTTTCAAATTCAGAAGGCTCGAGAAAACGAATGTTGATTTCAAACTTTGCAGCCTGATTTTTAATCACTTCAATTCTTGCTGAGCTTAGGCGTAGTTGATCCTCAAGCAACTGTACATTGACTGCTGAATGAGCCACTTCATCTTTCAAGATCTGTGCATCCAGGACCTTGAATTATTGGATCCTTTGCTCATCCTCTTGATATATGTTCTGTAACATTTCTATAAATGACTGATGTTCTGGAAATACATCTAATCTCTACTCAATAGTCACCTAGCATCGGTTGTAAGTGATCAGCAGTGTTCTGCAATACTCGGTGCAAGCTCCTCTCATTTTCTTTACAGTCTTCTTGAACTCTTCTATTGTGTTTATTGCAAATTCCAACAATTCATCATCCTACTTTAATCCTTGCCGATCCTTTGCTGGTAAGTCTGTCGGAATCTCTTCATTGGCCTCCATCCTTCCTATCCTTCCCATTAGGACTTCCAAAATGTCCTGAGACCTATCTACAAAATACGAGGTGGTTTCCAAAATTTCGTCCAATCTGTTATCCACTTGCAAAACTCTGCATCTTTCTTCTTCTATGGATACCTGCAGCTGATGCATTTTGCTTCTTTGTGTTAGGGCATGCTCTTTGAAAGGCTGAATACTGGCTTGTTGTTCCTCAGCCTCTTTCAAAGATGCTTCTAGTGAAGTAATTTTTCCCTTAAACTCTGTTGTTTGTACGTGAAACTATTTTTTTTTCTCCTCCATGGTAGCCCTTTGTGTTTCCAATTCCCCAACTTTGCTTTGCAATTGGTCTCTTTCTGTCTTAAGGTTTTCACATGCTTTTTTCAGTTCATCCCTTTCTATCTTTAGCTCCTGATAATCCTGCTGCACTTTTTCTAGGCTATCCTGAGCATCTCTCCCTGTCTTTTCAATGGTAACTTCCAAAGACATATTGTTTGCTTGGAGGGATTGAAGCTTTGATTTTGAATATTTCACTTCATTACACATGTCTTCAAACTTTCTCTTCAATCTGTTGCTTTCATCCCTCTCCTTCCTCAGAGTGTCCTTTAATTGGGTAGCATTTTTCTTTGATTGCTCAAGATCTATCATTATTCGATCTACATTATCTTCAGAGGTGTGGATTAATGCTTCTCCATCTCAGATTGTCAGCCTTGGGTCCTTGTCTGTCCCATGTACCAAGGTTTTATCAGTGACCATCATCCCCGATTGTCCACCGGTCTCCACCTTTTTCTTAGTTCTTTTCACAATTCTCTTATTTTCTCTGTCATAAAAAATGGTACCGAAATTTGGGACTTCTTCCCCTTTCTTCTATTCAAAAGGTATTAGCCTTAATCCAGAAACAACAACTTGCCCTATATTACTGCCAGCAGTTGCAGTAGGCTCTTGAGGGTCAGGACAATCCTGATCTTGCACTTCTTGAGTGTCTGCAGAATCAGAAGTTTGTTGATCTGTTGTGGACCTTGTCAGTTTTAGACTTTCATCCTCCTTCTTTTATATCTCTTCGTCCTCTTTCTTTTTTCTTTCTTCTTCTTCCTTCTTGGCAGCTTCTTCTGCATTCTTTTCTGCTTCTTGTTCAGCTTTCTTCCTTTCCTCTTCCTCACTCTTAAGCCAACTCCCAACCTCTTGTGCTAGTCTCCTAGCATCTTCTTCTCTTTTATGAGCCTCCTCTTCATCAGCTTTCTTCAACTCAGCTTGGCCCTTACCACCTTTAGTGGTGATCTTCTTTTTAAATCTTCTTTTTAATGTAGTGTAGCTAGGGTTTTCACCCTAGCTTGTGCTGATGAGCACCTACTAAGGAATCTGGAATCCTTAGTAGCAGTTCAACAATGTAAAGAAAAATAAACTGAAATAAAGATTAAACTAGAGCGGAAAAAGTAAATAACATTAAGCAAAACAGTAAAGAAATGTGTAAAAGTGATTTTATTTATGTTACCTCCGATGAGGAGGTTGGTGGAGTCCGTTGCGCTGGTCCGATGTCGGTGGCTTTGAGCTCCAAGCTGCTCCTTCTCCTTCTCCGATGGTGGAAAAATGGGCCGAAAAGGGTTCTCGATGGTGAAAATAGCTTGATGGTAAGCTAGGGTTTCACGAGACGTTTTGGCAGAGTAAGGGTGCTATGACTGTGGGTGTGAAATGAGGGGTCTCCATCACTTATTTATAGTTTTTTAGTGGTGGAGTGCTTGCCCATGGTTTTTGGAAACCATGTGGTTTAGGGCAGCTTGTTTAGGGTTTTTGCTGTTTTAGGGTTTTCCTCCTTTTTCCTCATTATTTTTATTCCTTTTCTTCCCTTTTGGGGATTTTTGCTATTTTTAGAGGAATTTTGGTTATTTTTGGAGGAAAAAGGGGTTTTTTGGCCTTTTGGAGGCATTTTAGGCCTTTTGGAGGCATTTTAGGCCTTTTCGAGGCTTTTTAGATGGTTTTATGGCCTTTTAGAGGCATTTTAGTCCTTTTTGAGGCTTTTTAGTGGGATTTTCAGGGAAATATGGTAGGCAACTAGACAAATGAGCCATGTAGTGAGGTAGATGAGGTAGTTAACCATTTTTGGGTGTTAACAAATTGCCCCCTGATGTGCGAGGGCAGGAGCTCATCGTATGGCCGATGGACATCATGAGTCATATTTGGTTTGTGTTGGGGTGTGGAGAAGAGAAGGAAGCAACTGAAGTCCGGGACGCCGATCTCGAACCACCTGCAAGGACTGAAAAGTACATAACCTCAATAATGGATGAAGGATCATCTGATAATATGGACGAGGCGGGCATTCCCATGCTCGTATCAGAATATAGCATAACAGTATAAATGGTCCTCAAATACTGGATGAGGAAAAAAAATATCTCAATATATGGACGAGGCGGGCATTCCCATGCTCGTATCAAGATACATAACAATCACTCGTGAGGCCCAAAATGAAAGACCTGGAGTAAATAATCACTGTGCATATCATGAGAGTCCGGAGGGGACACAAATCTGGAACATACTGCTGAGCTAACCATGTCTGAGCTGAAAAACTGATATACTGGAATGGCAGCAGTGCTACTGAATGTGGTTCTGAAGGAACTAATGCGCTGCTGGATCAGGGTGACCAGGGTCATTCTCACAATGGCACACGAAACTGGAACTGAACTAGGTACTCTAGGAAGCATATAATGGGATGGCTTCTGGATACAATCGCCAACGCAGCCCGGACATCCACGGGAACATATAACTGGGTGTTCCGAAGTGACTCACCAATGTGCTAGAGTCGGGGGAAATCCGGGGTCTTCGACACAAAATGGAGAGGATATATATCCTGCGCGATTCTCAACGATGCGAATAAGGTGCTGAAGTCGAGCATGTGAGAAACAACCATTCGGAGAGGCAATGATGACTCCTTTCAAAATGGTCCGTAGGCACTCACCACGGATGGTGATGGGTCCAAGGCGCAGGAGCCTCTAGGTCTATCCTCTGGAATAGAGGAGTTGTCGTCGACAGAGGGAGACCTGCAACTACCAAGGCAATGATGTTTCCTTGACAGGAGCGCGAGGTGCAAACCGAACTGTGATAGAACTGATGGTAAGAGTGATAAACTGGTGGGACTAACTGGGCAAGTAGAGTGGGTGGACTCAAACTTCCTTTGTTCAGAGTATGATGGCGGGGATGATCGGGCAGCACATGAAACTGATTGGTGGTAAAGGGATCAGAGCTGTAAGGGATCTGGGCAGTTCACTGGGCTGAGGAGACTCAAGCTATGGTAACAGGGTAGGAGACTGCAGAATACTCTGAACAAAGGCGACCTGATTGGAGGTGCTGCCAAGTGGAGTGATCGTAGCGCCAAGGGGCGCGGGGGGACTTCTTCATGGGTTGGTGAACTAGAAGAAGTGGGGATATAGAATGGTACTGTCCGGTGGATTTTCCGAGCCCAGGACAGTTCATGCTCGTGGTTGCTTTCAATTTTACGGAGTCTGAAAGCAAATAAGAAGACTCTGTAATGATGGAATGGCACTGTCATGTGGATTGTGCGAGCCCATGACAGTTAATGCTCATGGTTGCTTTCATGTTTAAGGAGTCTGAAAGCAAGTAAGATGACTCTGTGGTTGGAATGGTACTGTCATGTGGATTTTGCGAGCCCATGACAGTTCGTGCTCGTGGTTGCTTTCATATTTAAGGAGTCTGAAAGCAAATAAGAAGACTCTGTATTGAATGAAGTGGCACTGTCATGTGGATTTTGCGAGCCCATGACAGTTAATGCTCGTGGTGGCTTTCATGTTTAAGGAGTCTGAAAGCAAATAAGAAGACTCTGTTGTAATGAAATGGCACTGTCATGTGGATTTTGCGAGCCCATGATAGTTCATGCTCGCGGTTGCTTTCAATTTTAAGGAGTCTGAAAGCAAAGAAGAAGACTCTGTATTTGGAATGGTCAGGCAAGGAGGAAGTGTTCAATTAGGGGGTAGTTAAGATGATCAGAGCTGAGGGTGGGGGGGGAACACTGGTGGGTCTCCCTGCCGGGTGGATGGATGGTGGAAAAAGAACGAGACTTTTGCAGTATGACAGGAGTGAATGGCTTATGTAAAAAGGGTAGAACGATCAGACTACGGTCGATGTGGCGTGCTAATCAAGGTGGCAAGGTGTAGGGTATGCCATGTTGACATTGTACCAATTGAGAGCGAGAAATGATCTCCAGCATCATCACAAGCGCGGAAAAAAAATGAATCCGGCGATATAAAAAATGCTAAAAACGGAGGGTGGTCAAAGTGGCACGCAAACCGAGACGGCTATTGGGGTCGAAAAAATGGTCAAAAAATAATTTCAAAAAAATGATGCAATGAAGTGACTATTGGGAAGGTCTCGTCGTGCTGGTTCCAATGGTGGAAACGGTTCGGAAAACGGACTCCGTATGGGTTTGAAATGGCCAAACAAGGAAAGGGTCAACGGGCTATAAATAGGAAGTGGGCCCAATATGACATGTCATTTGTACTATTCCCATTTCACAGATGATCGTTGTGTACCAGAGCTTACGTGGGATTTCTGGACGATCTGACCGGCGGTTTCGAGATTCAGGAGAGCCAGGTATTCCTTTGAACTTGTACCTGTTTTCTTTTTGGGCTGGGGGGAGGGTTGTGGGTCCCGGGGGGGCGTTTGTACGGTCCACAAGGGTGGACCGCGACTGTCGGTCGTGGCAGCCACGGTTTGGACCGCGACTATTTGGCTGGACAGCCGCGGGCTGGACCGCGACTGTCGGGTTTTGACGGCTGCGGCCTGGACCGCGAATGTCTGGCTTGATATCGCGGTTTGGACCGCGACTGTTAGGTTGACAGCCGCGATGTGGACCGCGACTGTTGGCTTGGACAGCCGCGGTCTGGACCGCGACTGTTGGCTTGGACAGCCACAGTCTGGACCGCGACTATCAGCTGGACAGCGGCGATCTGGACCGCGACTGTCTTTGTGTTTGGAGGTGTTTGGGAAGGGTGAGAATGTCGATTTTGAACAAGAATCTAATGAGGCTTTATTGTGTGACTGACAGGATGCCACAGACTGTATGGAGAGAGCGAGAGATGCCAGAGGAGCTGGTGGATATTATCCGCGAGGACCGTCGTGTGCGTTCGATGCTTGGGATATTCGGCTTACTGAAGTTTGCTGAGATTCCGATGATTCGGTCAGCAGGGTTGCTGCTGAACCGCTTAGTGAGTTTCTGGGAGCCGGATTCATTGGCGTTCCGAGTACAGGGGGAGAGGGTGGACCTCACCCTTACTGATGTCTATTTTCTGACGGGGTTGCCCTGCCTAGGGAGGGTGGCAGATACCCAGCCGCGGGGGTCCGCGGATCTTGATATTGTTGATATGGCAGTGCGGTTTTGTGGGGGAGAGGCACGGGTGCATCGGAATGCACTCCGAGTTGGTGACTTACAGGAGCCAGTGGTTCGAGCGACGGCCGCATGCATAGTGCGGATCCTGGGTTCTCAGGCACCTGAGAAGGTGTCTGGGGGGCAGATGCAGCTGG
>LPNX010761455.1:0-84534 GCA_001517045.1 Pseudotsuga menziesii
TTTTTTTGAGAAGGTACCTCGACCGAGGTCAATACCTCGGTCGAGGTATTTACTAACCCTCGGTCGAGGTTTTAATACCTCGACCGAGGGTTAGTAAATACCTTGACCGATGGCTGAAACGAACCTCGGTCGAGGGCTTCAAAAAACCTCGGTCGAGGTATTAATACCTCGGTCGAGGGCTTAACAAGCCCTCGACCGAGGTACGTTTTTTTGATTTTGGAAAAATGTGCTTGCCAAAAAGTGTTACCCAGGTCCATGGATTCACCCGGGAATAAGGGAGAGGAAAATCTGTCGAGGCTAAGGATGCTCACTGGCAATGGGGCTAGGCCTTAGTCATTTACTGGAGCCCAAAAGGTTTTATAGGGAACCTTCTCTTGTAGGATGGCTACTATCTTGTGAAATGTAAAGTTAATTGAAAAGGTTGATGGTCAAAGGATGAGAACTCACTCCTTGTATAGTGTTCAGATCACGTACCCCCAAAGGGCATCAGGGTGAGACTAGCTTGCAAAGTCTTGGTTTTTGTCAGTAGGATCCCAGAAGGCTTCCAAGGAACCTTCCTTTGAAGGTTGACCTATTTTGCAACTAAAGTGAAAAGGAAAACTTGTTAGACTCGACGTGAAACCTATCCAAGTACTTTATCAATTTGTGAGACACCTCCACCCCCTATTTCTACATGTCATACATATGTCACCTTGGTAGAGTGTATTATGCAACATTCATATAGATCACCAAGATAAAGTCAGTCTAAATTAATTTCCATTTTCCTAAACCTTGTTCTTCCATCCTCACCCATATGTACCATATTTTTTACACTTTGTAAGTATGGCATGAACAATTAGACTTCCATAAATTTCCAAGATTTCTCAAAAGAAGAGGTACATCTTATTATTATTATTATTAGTAGTAGTAGTATATGTCACCATTATTAGAATAACTAATTTATGCTTAGTTTTGTTATACATTATTAGAGAATTTCTTACCTTGGATGCCTACAAGATCATATGGATACAACTTCTCACCTTTAATTTGGGTACTTTGACCTGGTCAACCCAGTTGACCAAAGTCAAACACTGTTCCCAAGGCAGTGGCTCAAAATACAACATGGTCTATATTTGTTCCAGACATGCCCAGGACCTATAATGCAGTTTTAGTTTTGATATTTTGGCCCCCGTTCTCCTAAAAAGTGATTATTATCACTTTATTATTGGCCAAATGATCAAATTTTATTACAGATGGCAGTATGTTGGGTTCTCCTAGAGTAGTGCACTATTCCAAGGCATATGAGTAGTCACTTATATCGTTCTTATATGTTTCCATATCATCCATATCAGTTAGTTTTCCCCATTTTGCACCATGGATAGAGTTATGGTGGAATTATCATTTTCCAGATGTTGTACCAACAAAAAATGAACTAGAGAAATCAATGAAAAAATCGATTTGGCCTCCTCGGTCAAGAAAATGGATTGGAATTTTGGTAGATGATGTTTCTAATCATCTCATACAATCCTCTAGTAGTTTCCACTCAGCAGATGTCTAGATTATTTTTATCTTGGCTCGTCTAGTAAGGAAACCCACCCAAGGGGCACCCCCTCAACTTCTCCACTCATGTATTTCACTATTATATCTTATATTATGAAGTTATAATGTGGCCTAGGGTGATTTAAGCCACTAAGTGACCCCTCTCATGTATTTCTATGTCATACTTTATGTTATATTGTGAGTTTGACTTGGGATAGGTGTCCTTGATCAAAGTCTGCCCTCATGTTGACTCGGTCACTCAATCCATGTACTGATATTGATATTTTTTTAACTCCAATGTCGAAGATGTTTTAATATCAACAGTCAGATGATAATTTCTTAGAATGTGGGCACATTCTCTAGCTATTTAAGAGAGGTGATTCCCCATTCTAATGGATGAGCTTTAACACCGAAATTTAATAAGGATATTTTTGTCTCAGATTATTCTTTTATGTATTTTGTGGATGGTTTGATGATTTGATGACTGGAATTACTACTCATCTATACTAAGATTTATTTAGTATAAAGATTCCATTTCTTCTTTACCCATGCCATCTGCAGGAAAAATAGGTGTGCTAGGAAAGAGAGGGCATTTTTGTGGGGAAACTCACCTTCATCTTGGATCGTGGGTGTTCGGATCAGGAATTATGTTTTTATTTATGAGTTTTTATTCCATTTATTTTCTCTATTCTATAGATCTCATTCAATTGTCTGATCTTTTGATTTTTCTCTTATCCAACAGGTTGGAGGAGGCGATAGGGTGATTGGTTGTGGCACAATAATGACAAGATATTCCTTGAAAAAGTTCATTTCGATGGTAAATTGCCACTCTTCATCGTTTCTCAACTCATCTGTAAGATCCAAGTATGTCTCATAGGTAATATCCTCATCCTTTATTTTCTGTATCTTCATTGCTCATTATTCTATTATATTAAAACCCTCATTTTGTATATCTATAGGGTCTATCTTGCGACGACATATAAAATCTAAAACCCACTTTGGAATTAACATAAAAAGCTTAATTTTAAAGTTTCATCGCAATCAGATTGCATTTTCCCATCTAAAGCACTGGCCTTCTACTTAGGGAAAAACACTCCCCTTGGGGAAAGTGGGTATCTCACAAACCACAAACTGGGCATTGTTGGTTTTAGTTTTATTTTCCTAATATTACATCCAACAATCAATCCAAGTATCCAATTTCATTTAATTTCACCATTTTTCCCTAGATCCCAATTTTCTACATAAAACCCTAGGGTAAATTTGGGGCTTTTCACCTCGATGCTCTAAATCTCTTTGTAATCATTCTAAACTATAATTAACCATCCTACTAAGATATTCCACCAAGTCTCCCTCAACTACTCATTCTTTTTCCTTGTTTTAGCGTTTCTTGGTCAAAGGGATGGCTCCTTGGGATCTATGTTTTCACTAAGTCTAAAGTGCTGATATCCTTGACTAGTGTGACATTCAAGTTCTTTCGGAGGTCTTCAATATCATAGGTTATGAATTTGGTTTCCTTTCCTTAGTCATCCTTAATAGTATCACCTCACGGGGAAACTACAAGATTCGTGATAATAGAGACAGGGGGAGAACTAGTAAAATTAAATGATGACCTTCTTGATGCATAGTTGTTTTAAATAAGGATGGTGGATAATTATTTCAAATAGATTTATTAGTTCTTGATTATAGTCATGTATCCTAAGGAATATACAGTTGTGCATAAGAAACAATTGGTTGTAAAAGAAATAGACTATCAACTTACAGTAGGACAGTTGTATAAGTTGGGTCAGGATGAAATTTTGAGAAGATGTTTGCTAGAAGATGAAAGGCCTATGATACTAATAGAAGATCATGATCATGTTGCAAGAGGAAACTACGTAGGAAATATTACAACCTAGAAAATACCAAGGGAAGGGATTTGTTGGCCTACTTTACATAAGAATGCAAAAGAGTATTGCAACTCTTATGATGCATGTCAAAGAGTAGGAAATCCTTCAATAAGGGAATAAATTCCATTACTACCTCAGGTAGCATTACAAGCATTTCACAAATGGGTTGTTGAATTCATTGGACTAATTAACCGACTCACAAAGAAGACATGACATAGATACATAATAACTATGAAAAAATACTTAACTCACTGGGATGTTTTTAGACCAAATAAGGAGTACAATTTTGCAACTAGTGCAAGGTTGTTATTATAAAATGTGATTACTAGGTTTGGTTGTCCTAGGATTTTAATGAGTGATTAGGGATACCATTTCTTGAATAGGACTATTGAAGCATTAACAAGAGTGTTTTAGATCTACCATAAAAATATTACACTGTACCATCCTTAGAATAATGGAACTATCAAGGCTTTGAATAAAATTTTAGAGAATGCATTGACCAAAATATGCAATGTGACATTCGATGATGGGAATTGAGGATATAAAAAATATTATGAGCATATATGGCCACATGTAAAAAATTGACACGTCAAACACCTCTTAGGTTGGTATATGGTTAGGTAGTTGCAATGCTTATGGAATACATTCTGCCAAGGTTAAGGATTCCTCATTTCATAGGAATTATAGATAGTAGAGTAGTGGATGAAAGGTTGTCATAGTTATTGATGTTGGAAGAAGACATGTTTATTGTAGGTTTCTATAAATAAGTACCAAAAGGAAGAGAAAATGCAAGGCATGATGGATCTATCAAGAAAAAATAATTTTTATGTAGGAAATTGAGTTCTTCTCTATGAAAGTAAGTTCTTGAAACACCCTAGTAAGTTTGGAATGCTTTGGGTAGGACCATATGTGATCCAATATGTAGGAGAAGGGGGTTCCCTGCAATTACGAAAATTGTATGGGGCACATCATTGATTATTTAGTTAATGGAAGTTGCCTGAAAATTATACATATGACAAGTGTACATTCCTTCATCAAGAATGAACATAGTTGTGAGGTATAGGTGTTGAGTGTAGTTGAAATGGGAACTAGGCACTACAAAGAATCTACATGTAAGACATGAGTAGGAGGATGTCGAATTTTATTAGGACTAGATGTAGAACCATATGTATGTCAGAAAAAAATTATTTCCACAATAATGAAAAGAAGTGCCAGATGATAATGAAAGAACTACATTAAATTCTAGATGAGATGGAACTATATGGAAGGATATCATGGTATAAATGGATATAAATGATGGATTGATTTATTAAATCCTAAAGGAGATCTGGTTGGATACACTAAATCTAAGGTTAACACAATAACAAAACATGATAGTGGGACATTAAAAAAGTAAAGAGAGTGCATAGAAAAGGCCTTAGTGGATACTATTAAGGCCTTAGAATAAGAGTGTGCAAACTTATTTGATGAAAGTTCGTAGGAATTGGAAGCATTGATGTATGATGGAGGACTTCAGAAAGTAACAAGAAAAATGGAATATGCACATAACATGGATACAAATTTAAAAGATCTGACAAGGAAATTTCCAACAATAGAAGGATGTTGAAGGTCACATAAATTAAAAGAGTGTAAAAATAAGTTAATCAACTAAGGGATGGACAACAAAATATGAACCATATGCTCAAGTCATCGCATAATGAAGTAGTGCAAATATCATAAATCCTTAGAGGAGAACATGTAGAGATAAGGAAAATTGTTCACATAGTCGAGGAACACATGTATTAACCTATAACTACGTTGTTGGTATAGGAATAGGGAGAGTAGAAATATAAAGTAAAAGAAACTATCAAGTAAACAAAAGAGATATAGAACCATTTTTTGGTGACATGGAATCCTTCCCAGGAGTAGCATTGAGTGGATTCAAACGATCCATAAGTGAATGCATGTTGTTGTATTTGTAACTTGAAAAGATATTCTAAGGTATATTATCATTGCATATTGTTGTACCCCCATTGGATATGTGTTCCCTCCTTTCGGGATACCATTATTACATATGGTCATTGAAGTAAACCCTTCATTGTAAGTCGGGAAATTAGTCCCCAAGTTGAATATAATAAAATGTATTATTGAGTCTACCTAGGTGAATTTGACCATATTAAGTGTAAGAGGTCGGACCAGCCAAGTTATTAGGTCAGTCAATCGATGTGTATAAATATGGAGTCACCCTCCCTCATTTATACACACACTCACTCACTAAAGTTCACATGAGGAGAGAGATAGAGAAGAACAAGGAGGAGAGAGAGAGTTAATAATTCAAATAAGAATAGAAATCATGCTCACGCTGCTGAAGTTAATGAACCAACACAAAGAGACTCGGAGAATATGTCCTAATCTCGGATATCATGGGCAGTGTATCTCACATGGAAGCAATGATTGTCTTGTAGATAGTGGGGCATCTAAACATATGACAGGATACAAAGAATAATTTGTCAATCTGTCTAAGCATGATTCACCTCACAGTAAAACTTGGGGATGATTATCAATACCCCATAAAAGGAAGTGGAGAATCTTCCTACAATCTAGACTTCAGGAAATCTTTGAAGATGAAAGATGTGCTATATGTTCTAGGATTGAAGAATAATATTCTCTCCATCTCTACACTAGATGCAAAGGGAATAAGGGTTCAATTTGTTGATTGCCAAGTCCTAATGTGTGAATAAGGAAAGACAATAGATGATGCAACAATTATTGGAGAGCAAGAGGGATGATTTTACAAGTTGAAGGGACAACCTGAACAAGCATTGGTTCATGAATGCATAGAACCATGTGAACTATGGCATAGAAGGCTTGTGCATGTGCACTATAGAGTACTACCAATTGCAAGTGAAGTGGCTTTAGGAATTCTAGAAATTCAAACAAAACATGAAATAATTCACAAGGGATTTGTGCAAGGAAAGAATGTAAAGAAGAAATCTACAAGTAGTGAAATCAAAGTAAAAGTAATACTTGATATAATCCACTCAGATGTCTGTGGGCCTAGGTCATCCAACTCAATAATGTCTTACAAATCACTAAGCAAGTATGTATATTATGTTTCATTTATAGATGATATCTCTTGTAAGACTTGGATATATTTCTTGAAAGGGAAAAATGAAGTATTCAACAAGTTCAAGGAATTCAAATCCTTGGTTGAAAATCACACTGAAAGGAAGATCAAGAATCTACGATCAGATAATGGTGGAGATTTCACCTTAGAATAATTCAAAGAACTTTGGATAGAATATTGGATTAAGAGGGAGTTTAGCACTCCATACAATCCCTAATAGAATGGTGTTTCGTAATGAAAGAACAAAACAATAATGGAAGCAGTGAAAGCAATGCTACATGACCAGTATCTTCCAATGCACTTATGGGAAGAAGCAACAAGGAAAAATGTGTATGTATAGAACCATACTCCTCACTGAGTACTCAACAACAAGATTCCTAAAGAGGATAAATCTGAGGAGACAAATCAGAATTTATCCATATCAGAATATCTGGTTGTTCAGTGTACATACAGATTCCAAAGGAAAAGAGAACCAACCTCGATCCTTCAGGAAGGAAGGGAATATTCATAGGATACTGTGACACCTCAAAGGCCTACCGAAAATACATCCCAGTATTTAAGAAGATCGACAACAATAGAGAATTAAAATTTGATTAAGACTTAACATACTCTAGATCCGTAAAACTACCTATTGAATATATCGGAGAACCTGAATCAACCAAATTATGAGACACACTAGTAGATGAAATGATTTCAGAAGATCATCAATATCGTGACATGGTAGAACCACAATAGAATGTAGAACCACTTCATGAGAAGAAACCCCACAAGAGAAAACCAACATGGGAATGAGACCTAATACAATATGTAGAAAGGTATATTGATCCAAATGGGATGCATAAAGAAAGGAAAATACCTAACCTATACAACAACTATGTGGCCATGCTATGTGACACCATTGATAAAGAACCTTCCAACTACTAAGAGGCTACATAAAATAAAGAATGGAAGGATGCCATGATCAAGGAGTATCATTCGATTATGAAGTATGATGTTTGGGAGATAGTTCTGAGACCGAAAGGGAAGTCTTTTGTGACTTTGCAATGGATATACAAGATCAATCATGCTGCATATGGTAGCATTGAAAACACAAGGCAAGGTTCGTGGCATGTGGATTCTCTCAGAAACAGGGCATATACTACGAGGATATATTTGCACTCATAGTGAGATACACTTCCATCATATCTATATTTGCATTGGTTGCAGTAATGAAATGGAAGGTACAACAAATGAACATCAAGACAACATTCTTGAATGGTGTAGTTGAAGAGGAAGTGTACATGGAGTAACCACTAGGATTTGAGACACGTGACAAGTAGACTCATGTGTGCAAATTGAAGAAAGCATTGTACGTATTGAAACAATAATTAAAGGCATGGTACAAAAATATGGGAAACTTCTTGGTGAGCTTATGCTTTACCAAGAATAAAGTGGATTCCAACCTTTACTTCAAGGTTGAAGGCAGAAGACTAGTGATGCTCCTGATATATGTTCATGACCTATTTTTGACAAGAGAGGATGAACTCATTGTAGATGCAAAGAGGAAGATTTCCACTGATTTCAAGATGAAAGACCTAGGGATGATTCACTATTTCTTAGACACGGAGGTGTGACTGAGTATATATGTGATCTTCGTTGGTTAAGGAATGTATGTAGTGGAGATTCTAAAGAGATTCATAATGCTGGAATGTAAGGATATAGCCACACCTATGGCATCGAAGTTGAAGATATTGTGTGATGATTCATCAAAGATATTCTTTGCCACAGTGTATCGTCAAATGATTGGTTCATTGATGTACCTGATGAATACCAAACCAGACATATGATTTGTTGTGAACAACCTGAGCTAGTCCCCGACAGATCCAAGAAATGTTCACCTGGTAGCTGCAAAGCATGTATCGAGGTATCTAAAGGGTACAGTTGATTATGATTTTGCATATGATGCGAGTTAGAACATTAAAATACAAGGCTATGATGATTTAGATTGGGAAGGCTGCACCATAAATAGGAATATAAATTCAGGATGCTTCTTTAGTTTTGGGTCCGATATGATCTATTGGTCTAGCAAGAAGCAATCCTGCATGGTGTTGAGTGCAACTGAGGAAGAATATGTTACAACTTGTTTGGCTAGTTGTGAGCCATTATGGATTAAAAATATAGTATGTGATTTTTTTGTTCTTAATTTAGAGGTGACTTATATGTTTTATGACAACCATAGTTACATGAAGTTGTCAGAGAATCTGGTGTTTCATGACAAGTCAAACAACACTGAGATAAACTATCACTGTATCTAGGATATGGTGCAAAGAGGAGTAGTGAAGCTCCAGTACTTGGTGATGGATGAGCAAATAATCGATATGTTAACTAAGCCACTTTCCAAAGTGAATTTTGAGTACTTTAGAGAGGGACTTGGTGTTATCTAGATCAAGTTCCCTAGAAAGAGGGAGTGACGAGATCTTGCATGGTGGTAGATGTAGGTTGTTCTTAGACTTAATCAGTGTTAACTTGCTCCCATGATATAGATGGCAAGAATACTAAAAGACATAGATCCATTAGAAAAATATCTCACATGGGAAGGAATATAGGTTTTCCATGGATGTAATTAGTCATGGCATAGTACAAAGGTTTTCCCATGGCTTAATCAATCCTGTCAGTTCATCCTTGGATGTAATGAGTTTTGGTGTAGTATTCAGGTTATCCCTGGATATAATGAGTCATGGAAGGTTTTCCTTGGATGTAATGAGTCCTCACAAGATATGCAGGCTATCATTGGATGTAATGAGCCCATGAGGTTGTCCTTGGATGTATTGATTCCTAGCATGGTACGCTAGTTTTCCTTGGACATAATCAATACTTATGTCTTCCCATGTTTGAGATGATGAGAGGTCACAAGGTACTTGGTGTGCACCTAGGAGATTCTCGCATAGCGGTAGATGCAGGTTGTCATTGAGATGTAGTGAGTCCGGGAGTACTCCTATTTTTGTAGAACGTGGGTTTACCATGGAGAGACATAATGGACTTGGTGTGCTCCTAGGTGATTCTTGCATAGTGGTATACACAAGTTATCATTGAGATGTAATGATTCCTTGTGTGCTTCTATGTTTGTAGAATGCAAGTGGTGTCTGGTATGCATCTGGATTGTGCTTCGTGTGTCACGATGATGATATGATCCAGGTAGCACGAGATGATTGTAGGAGACAAAGGTGATTGCAGTGGAAATGTAAATTGCGGTATTGGGTTGTACCTATGCGATGGATTACTCGTGGATGTGATGAATATATATAGATGAGGACTAGGCCTACACCCAACATGAAACAAGGTTGGATTTGTAGAAACTTCCTATGGAGGATAGATCGCACATATTTCATCATTCAATGTTCGATAACATGAGGAATAATGTAACAACAACGATGATGATCCAGTGATGATGGCATGACCAAATGTGTTGATGACTATGGTGATATAATACCTTCCTAGTTAAGAGGGAGTGTTGTTGTATTTGTAACTTTGGGATATATTATGATATGTATTATCATTGTTTATTGGTGTACCCCAATTGTATATGTGTTTCCCTCCTTCCCGGATGTCATTATTGTATATGGTCAATGAGGTAAACCTGTTGTTGTAAGTCAGGGCGGTAGTCCCCATGTTGAATATAATTAAATGTATTTTTTCTTCTCCCTAGGTGAAGTCCTACCTGTTAGGGTAAGATTTCAGCCAAGTCAAGTTACTAGGTCAGTCACTTGATGTGTATAAATAGGGAGGTACCCTCCCTCATTTATACACACAATCACTCACTTAAGTTTGCATGAGGAGAGAGAGAAGGACAATGATGAGAGAGGGAGAGAGAGAGAGAGAGAGAGAGATGTGAAAGAATTCTTATTCTTGGGTGTTTCCATATTGTTATATTGTCCTAGTGACGAAACTATTCTGAGGAACTTTGCAGGGTTTTCTCCTTTAACATTTCCTTGAGGAAAATATTTGTGTCTTGTGTATCTTCTCTATCTTATGCATCTTTTGTGCTTTTTATTATTTCAGATAAAGATCCTAATCAATTCTAATAAGATTAGAAAAACTAACAATGTTGTGGTCTTGTTTTCCCTTAAGGTATTATTAACAATTTTTGGTGTAAATAGGGGCATCATGATGATTTTTTCAAAGGGAGAGCATCCTACAAAATCCGAAAGGATCATGATGTAGTCACCAAAAAAAGAAGGAAAGAAGAAGGGTTGATCACGTCAACCAATCAAGTGGCTAGAAGTAGTTAGGGTTTTTGGTCCACTTAGTGGTTTGCAAGGGTTTTGGAATTGCCTATATATATGTAACTTGATAGGTAAATAGGGTTGAGAATATTTTAATGAATTGCTGATGCTAATAATAGTATTAATGAGTAATTTTGTAGCTGAGAGAGATTGATCTGCAAGCTATGTGCACAAATTTGGAATGCATAGAGAAAGAGAGAAAGAGAGAGAGAGAGAGAGAGATAAATTGATCTCCAATCTATGTGTTAAAATCTAAATTGAAATGATTATTGTAACGAGATCTATGAATACCCAAGAATTTATGTGGTTTTTTCCCATTTGGTTTTCCACCTAAAATTCTCTATATGATTCACATGATAGTGATAAATGACAATGACAATACATTGTGTTTGATGTAATTTAGAATGTTACTCCATAGTTGATGTATGCATTATGTTATTCTCTCTGGTTTTACTGATACATATATTGAGGTCTTGTTAATGGGTTTATTAGAAGAACATATTTCCATCCCCTTTGATACTATAGAAACATGGTTCATGGAGTACCCCATAGGTACCTTGGGTGATCCTCAGACTTCACTTGCCTACAAGTGATGTCGAAAAGGTCCATTGTCTTAGGATTTATTGATCTATTTTTAGTGAACCCAGACCTTCCATATTTGAGTCAACATTATATGTGAACTATAGTTGGTTGATGTAATTGTAACTTCAGAATGTATTCACTTGTATATCTTATGTATTATACCCTGATGTTTATTCTGGGATGTGTTTGTAATGTAATTGAGTCATGTCATACCCCAATGTTCCAATTGGGAGTTTCTATAATATGAACAAGTCATGTCAAGTCATTGTGGGTAACCCTCCTATTTGTCAAGGGTTAAAGTTCCCACAGTTGTGGGGCCCTAGGGTTATTATACTATCCTAGAGAAGTCAACCCTAGGTGAGTCATTGTAAGTCAGGGAAATAGTCCCCACCGTTGTGTTAAGGATACCCTCCTTGTTGGATGGAGGAGGCAAAGTCCCCATAAGTTGTGGGGCACTAGGGTTATTAGACACTCCTAGAGATGTCGGCTCTAGTAAGTAATTGTTAAATGAGGCCGACATGTTGGAGTGGGCTTCAAGTGAATGAAAGAATATAAATACAGAGCGAGCCTCTCTATTTATAACACACACACACTCACTCCTTGGGGCACATGAGTGAGAGAGGAGAAGCTCTCTCGAGTGTGAAAGAGAGAAGAAGTTGTGGAGATCATCTTTTTTGTTTTCGGGTTTTACTACTGCCATTGGTGCTCATTCTATCTCTGAGGAAGTTGCGGGGTTTTCTCCTTTATGGTTTCCCTGAGGAAAATTCTTTGTGTCTCNTCTCTTAGTTAAAGATCCTCAGATCATAATGCTATCTTGAATGATAAAAATCTAACATAGTTATATAATAATAATATGCTAAAACTAATAATATTAACATATTATCTAATTATAAATAAATGAGCATGTTTTGGATTGGTTATAAGCTTTGAATACATAGCTTTCTATGTTCATATTTGCAAAAGTACTTCAACAAATTGTAAAAAGAATCAACCTACACATTTTCCATCATTAAGTTAATCACCAAAACTAAACCTATTAGTTAGATGAATAAACCAACAAATATCCCTCGAAGGTCCTATCTTGGGATCAATTCGATCTAAAAGTTTAATCAAGGAAATGACTCTTTGTTTCCAGCTATTTTAAAGGTCACTCCATCACCTCCCTCCCAAATCGATAACATTAAATAAAGCTTCACAGTTAAGTTGGGGAAATGACTATCTATCACTAGGTATTCCTAAAGGTCACTCCATCCCTTCCCTCCAAGATTGACACCATTGAGTCAAGTTTCAAACTTGAATCAGGGCAACGACTATCTATCACCATATATTCATAATGTTCACTCCATTACTTCCCACAAGATCAATGATATTGGATCATGTTTATAGCAAGGTGTGGGGACACTTTTACCATTGATTTATTTCACCTTGAGATGTGGGGTTTATTCTATCAAAGAGATCCCTATCTCCAGATGGGTCTAGATTAAAAAATAAGAATTTGTGGATATTCATGTCCTTCCACATGTTAATATACAAAAGGGAATTAAATTTTAATTCTTAACACATTATTGGATTTGTGAAACCAATGGAAAATTTGGTAGCTAAATAAATTCACTTATAAAGTCCACTATATTCCTTTTTCACATCATTAATTGCACTTATAAAGTCCACTGTATTCCATTTTCACATCATTAATTACACAAGGTTGAGTCCAAAAGTTATCTATGAAAATGATTTAGAGATAAAATTGAGCAAAAATAATCTAATGTTTTAACTTTAACAATCATCTACTTAAAAATAACTCGACCAAATGTAAATGTAAGTGTGGTACTTATGAGGGAGAATTGTAATACCATGGTAAACATGGATTTAACACCTAACACTTTAATAAAAATATTAAGTAAATAATATTAAATTACAATGTCATTCCTATCCTAAACTTCAAACCAAAGAGACATATAATTCAATTACTTAAAACTAAAATAATTAATGACATTTGGATAGTTCTTGCTATGAGATATGGAAATTGAGCATTATTAAACCATGATTTACATAAGAAAGTACTAAACATTTACATAAGTATCAAAGCTTGATAAATTTAGAGTTAATATGGTAAAAATTTCACTTCATGAAAAAAAACATACTTAATTTTTCTATAATACAAATCTAATTTTCATCGTTAATTTCAATTTATGGTTAAAAAATAGTGAAAAATGTTTTGAACAACAACTTGTCACGCCTCCTTCTTCAACCAAACTTAACTATGAAAAGATGAGATACAACGGTCTAATCAAACTTCATTTCATCTATGAATGGTAGACATTTAAAGTAGATGTTTTATGATAGGTAATATCCAACATCAAAACATCTTCTCCTATGTTTTTTTTAATTTGTGATTTTTTTATTATTTCATTTAGATTTTTTATGCAAGTAAAATCTTTTTTTGAGTGCAAAAATAGATTCAGCATTCTTAGAAACCTCAAAGCATTCTAAATATGTAAGTTTGAAAGTTCAAATATGGAATTCCCAAATTTATTATCAAGTGGAAAAATTGACGGTGGCAAAAACGTCCTATTTGATGATAATGATGGTGATGAACATCCATGAGATTGACTTTGGTGTATCAGATTTTAAGAAAGATAATACTTGGTTTACATTAAAATCTTGTTCTTCTTATCAAAAATCTTTTCAAATTTATTATAGTTTTAACAAGTTATAAAGTTATAAAAAATTATATAATAACAAATACTATAAAACTATTTATACTACTTTTAAACAAAAACTAGTTTTACATATAGAAATGTAAAAAAAATACATGAAAGGGTGGCATTGGTTTTCGAAGGCTTCGTAATAGTAATGTGATGGGAAGTATATAATGTATCTAAGAAGATTAAGTTCCGATTTTTCTTATTAGTAATGTAATGAGAATTATATAATGTATTTGGGAAGATTACTGAGTGATTTGACACATGAGTACACTATGTCTTAGTGACCTCTTCAAACCAACATGCTCTATATTTTCATATTCCTGATCTGGCGCCACCTTCTATGAGCACATGCTTCAATATTAATTTTTTTATGTCAATCTTCCCGGCACCCTCATTAAACACCACTTTTGATTTTAAATGACCTTTATGTACTTTTAAATTCAGAGTAAAGATTTCGTTGAAACATTATGGAGACCTATACATGATATGAAAACTATGGCACTATGTTATAAATAGTTTCATAAATAATTTACTTATATGAAAACTATTGCACTATGTTAGAAATAGTTTCAAAACTAATTTACTTATATGAAAACTATTGCACTATGTTATAAATAGTTTCAAAAATAATTTACTTGCACTATGTTATAAATAGTTTCAAAAATAATTTACTTGTGTAAACGTAGATGAACAAGTTCACTGTATAATTTATGGCTTATTTGAAAACCCCAATATCTTAATTCATGTTTTTCAGTATGGTGATAGCTCACTAGTTCACATAAAAGATTGACGCAACGTTAATAGCGTGGTTTTGATGACAAATGTAACAAATACAATGGCAAACCAAATGGTAAGCAACCATACTTAGATACTTAGTGTTGAATAAACACCATCAATACAACCAAGATCACATGGTGCAAACAAACGAGTTCTTCTTGGAAAAAAGAAGCATCAAGAAGTTGTCTATTGTACATCAAGCAATATTGTACGAAATGTCGATATTCTCCATGTTTCTAGCATCTAACAAACATTCTACAGATCATTCTCCCAAACTCACCATGTGTATATTGACCAATGGTTGGTAGAGAATGGCCCCTTCGTTGCCTCATTTGGTCATGTGAATTGACTATGTCTATTGAGGTTCAACTTCTTAGCTTTTATCTATTCATTTGGCTTGATCATGAATGTTGAAAGTCAAGATGTCACATGCATACTCTATGTGGGAGTATTCACGATGGAGCGATAAATTCTATTATAGTGAGTTGAATTGTTTATGCTATAGGGGATCTTATCCCTTTGTGTATTATATGAAGTCTAATGTAATGTTGTATTTGACAGTGGCTCTAAGAAGTGTCTAGGCCTTCTTAGAGTATGGTCAAATAAACATCATAATTCTATGGAAGAATATAAATGCCATGTGATGAGATAGACATCAATGAGGGTAATTTTTTTATGATGAAGAAATAACCAAGAAGTCAAAATGATCAATTGAAGAATTCCCATAGAAAGTGGAAAGTATGGAAGAACACAACTACCCCAGTAAAATGGGTAACTTGGCTCTAGAAGACAGAAGTATAAATCGACCTCAAGAGTAAAAATCAATCCAGCTAAACAAGATAAATAGAAGTGTTCTGACACTTCAGTTGACACACAACAACATCACATATTCTTTTCTCTCCACCTACACATTCCTACGGAAGTCCTAACAATGCAAATAAGCATGATTTTTGGGGTTTCTCTTATTCTCTTATTTCTCCTCGAATATTATCTACCCTTACTAGGATTTCTTGTGAAGGAGGCCAAAACCTCTATGGTGCTATGGTTCATCCTCATGTTTGGAATTGTAGTTGAAATTGGATTGATTTCCTTTTAGAAAAATTTCTTGGGTTTTCTCTTGTTCGGTTTTACCAATGTAAAATATTTGTGTCTGTTGAGCATGGTTATATTTTAGTGATCATTGTTTTATTTTTTTGCTACAAATGAATATTGATTTTGCAATGAAATTGTGTAATAAAATAAATGTTTAAATATTGATTGTTAAATTGTTATCAAGGATTAAAAAAGTGGATTAAAATTTAACATGGTATCAGAGCAATTTTGAATATACACCATTGCTAGGGTCAATTTTCTCCCTATTATAGAAACTATGGATTCCAAGTTTGAACACTTATCTCCATAGATTGGACTTGAAAAGACAATTGTGGAAATACCCTTGGGACGTGCACTTACCTATGGAAGCAAATTTCATTTTTGTGAAATATTAGTTTTGACCTATTTTTTGTGAGGATCAAGAATGTAGGCATTATAGTTTTGAGACTTTATAACCACACATTGTATTTGATCTTAGCATCTTGGAGCTCTCCCTGGGAGGGCACATCTATGTGTGGATGAAAAGTTCAAATTTGACAATCTTCAGTTTTGACCTAGCCTCTACTAGGGTTTTTAGATCATATTTCAACCTTTGGAAAGATGGTGTCGAACCTCAAAGTAGAAGATAGGTTAGATAGTGTTTCAAACTTCAAATAATGGAAAACATGGATACTCTTCATCTTGGATGAAAATGAGATCCAATATTATGTAAAGAAATATGTCTCAAAACCAGAAGATGTTGACGAGAAAACCAATTATATGAATAATGAAGAAAAAGGCAAGAGGATCTTAATCGATTATGCAAAAGACCACTTTATTCCTCAAATTGAAGAACTAAAGAATGTCAATGCAATGTATGAATCCCTAATGGGATGGTTCAAAAGAAGAACCACTAGCAGAAGTGTACCCTTAAGGAATTAGCTCCATTAGATGAAGATGTACATATCAAATTTTATTGCTACATATTTTTTCAAGGTCTCTGTTGATGGCAACAACAAATCCCAATTTAAAACTATTAAAATGGGAGCCCCATTATCCTAATTGAATTTTAAAGCCATGATCTTCTTATGGGAATTTTAAATTGTAAGTATTCTATTTTGGCCTTAATAAAATTTCCTCATAAACCTTGTTTTTTTTGTCTTGCTAATTTCAGAAATGCCCTTTTCTTCTATAAGTATTTTTTGTGTTCCCACAACCCGCATTCCGCAATCCACAAAGGAGGATTAAAGTCCGTTTTTGGAGGTATTCTGAAAATCGTTTTCCCTCATCCCACAACCCGCAAAGGCAGATCGAGGTATTTTGAATTTTATTTCAATAAATGTTTGTCTTTCAGCAATATGAATTCCTCTAATGTAGATTGCAGAAGGTGAAAATCCTTTTTTCGTAATAAAACTTTTATATTATAGCCCCGCATTCCGCTAAGGCAGATTATGGAAGGCAAAAAATTCATGTTTTGCACATTCTTTGTTTTTATTTGGGTCCTACCTTCCACCTTTGTAGAATGTAGAATGCGGAACTTTAACTTTTCTTGGTCAATAATTTCGGTATCCAACTTTTGCATTCCGCTAAGGAAGATTACAGAATGTGGAAACCATAAAATCGAAAGATTTCTGACTTTTTTACTTCCGCAGTTGGTTTCCCTCGTTGATCTCAGTCATCCATTTATTCCAAATCTATGACCTAGATATATTTTTGCTGTTGAGTTTTTGTTTATTTAATCTATTCGAATTTATGAAATCTTCACCATTTCACTTGTGTTTTTTGCTACACTTGAAGATTTTATTGTGTATTTTATCGCTCGAGCTCACGAATTCTCTGGTCCTCAAGATTCGTACTGGTACGTGCTTGTCCTTTACGATCATTTTTTCTATTATTTCCAGAATGTGGTAGGTTTTTAAGCATGGTTGTTAAATTTCAATCACTTAAATTGCTTCCATGATGTCTAGAAACACCAGGTCAAAAACTGATCTGTAGGAACAAAAGAGAAAAGATCCCAATGTCGGTATATTTATTGATACTAATGGGAATTTATTCAAAACCCTTCATTTGGATTGGTCAAGGATTTACTCCATTTTTGACAATGACGATTTTTCCACAATTCCCCATGACCAACCTGCATATGTAAAAATTTGGAGTTCCCAACTCCATTGCATTGTTGCTTGATCTCCTTCTATGCCATACATTGACACAATTAAGTGGGAATTGGATAATGTAAACCCTAAGGAATTCTCTTTTGATGACCATGTTCATACCTTAGTGGCCTCTTTCCATCCTGATGTTTTCACCAGGGATTATGCACTTGGACCTCCTAGACAGCTTTTGAGCTCTAAACTTCTCGATGGGGACATGTCTCAATTTAACTTTGAGGAAGTGGTAAACTACTGGGTGGAAAACCGAACTGAATATGTTCCCAATCCAACCAATTCTTACCCTATTTCCGGGTTTAGGGAACCTTTTTCATTGCTTCCATCCATGTTCTACCGGTTGTATTCATTTCCAAATTGTTTAATGTTCAAAGTTGAATGTGTTCCTGTAGCCCAGCATATAATTCTTATAAGTGAATCCTTTCATTGGCCACATATTTTATCTGTGAATATGAAGGAAGAAATTGAGAAATAACAGAAGACTCTAGCCACAAGGAAGCTAAAATTCTATATGTCAGGTTATGTTATGGAAGTGTTTTTCGCCACTTCTTCTTTTCTGGCCATGGGTTGGAACTGGAATGAAAATTCACCACCAGTACATATTTATTGTTCAGATATGTTGTAGGACAACTTAGTTCCCTAATTTTATGAGATTTGTGACCTATTTCTAGGGTCAATGTACCATAATATATTCAAGGCAGACACTCCAGCATTTTTTGAGACAAACAGAGCATTGATTGCTTTACATGGTGATTGGTATGTCAAAGAGTATTTTTCCTACATTCGAATTTGGGGCAGCAATACAGCTCACATGCTGCCTATAATAGTCTAAGATCGAATGGTTTTATAGGATGAAGCATTTTAGACTGTGATCGATGGGGTTTTTCCCAAACTTGCACAATCCAAAAGAAAGGCTTGGCCCAAATTTCCCTTGAACCTTGATTCTCTCATTCTATAAACTTCCACCCATGCAGTGGTCCTAGGTAAATAAATTGCTAGTATGAACCCAGGCGAAGCACCAAATAGGATGTACGACCCTAAATCATATCTATCCATCCTCTTGGTTCATGAGCATGCTAGGTTTCAGTATGCTCATCAAGATGAACCTCATGAATAAATCTATAGATAATATATTGATTTCCAGGAGGCATTGAGTAAGATTGATGACCCAAATGTTAAAGGTCATGTATTCAAATACCAAAAGGAACTCAAGGATTTTGTGCTCCACTACAAACATGTAAAACTAGAAATAGACGAGAACCTTCAGAGGAAGAATATGGAAAAGGAGTAAAACGATCAAGCAACAAGCTCTTATTCCATCCTTGATATTCAATCAAAAGACAAGGGTAATGCAGTTTTGGAAAGTCCTGTAAGAACTCATCCTTCTCATATGATAGAGACCCTACACAAAGGGGCAGAGTTCAAGATGAATCTTGAAAATATTAGCTCACAGTTGCAAACACAAACAAAAGAAGTTGAACCAAAGAAGCAGAAGACTCATCTTGTTCTTGAACAGGTACTAGTACAACAAGCACCAGTAGCTGATCCACAAAAGTTGCCTCAGGAAGTTCCTACGGAAGAACATCTAGTGCCATCGGTCCAACTTTCTCCACAACAATAAGTGCCTATGCAAGTTCATCGAATTCAATAGGTAGAACTTCCAACTCAAGCTGATATTGAAATTCATGAAATACATAATGACGTGGAGGAGGAAAGTGGCCCTTATTCTTGTCCTGTAAATATACTTAATTCCATGACATATGCTATTCCCATCACTCAGATTTCTAAGAATTTGTTTGATTCATCATTCTCCCAATTTTCTTTTTCCAAGTTAAATTTATCCTCAACTCTTGAGGATACCACCAGCATTCCTTCGGTACTAATTGATGTACCTGTATCTACCTCCCCTCTTACTTCACATATTCCTTCACCCCCACTTACCACCTCGCACTACCCTAACATTGCCTCATTCTCACCCTCCCCAATTAGACACTCCTTCCATCTCTACAATTGCTTCCCCCCAAATTGATACACCTATCCTCACTTCTTCCTCATATTTTGCACCTATTTTCGCTACCTCTCCTATGATCATTACACCCATCAGTGTGGAAATTCCTGTTTCCTGATCTCAACTTGACCCCTTGGTAACTCCCCAACAAGAAACCATCTCAGCTTCAGAGGGGATGGCAGACTTTGGTGAGGATGTTGTAGTCTCCTTGGGAAAATATTTTTGGAGAAAAAAGGATAAAGAGGTGATGAAAAATGGAACCAAGAGGACTCGGGAAGGCATAGTTAAACACTTTCCTGGTATCGACCAAGTTATTTGGAAATTAGATTCCCATGATATCAAGCAAGGGGCTTTAGATACAGCACCTTCCATGGAGGATTTTGCAAGAGCCAGTTTTGATTCAGTTTCACAGCTAAATAAGTAACTTCTAGACAAAGAACAAGAGCTACAGAAGACCAAACAAGACTTGGTAGCAGCTGAGGCACATCACAAACAAGAAGTATAGCTTCTTAAGCAAAACCATGAAGACAAGCATAAGTAGTTACAAAAGAAGAATGACTATCTCAAGAAAACATCTTGAGAAACCAAATGTTCTGACTCAACAACAAGTAGATAGGATTTCTACCCTTAAGCCGACTCTCAGCTAGTTTCAACTACTTCCTCTTTCTCCAAACTTATAGAAGAAGAGTTTAAGAAACTATCCTGCAAGGTCCACAATGAATTCTATCATCCCATTGCCATTCTGTATAGAGGTTTCATTGAAATGCAGGTGCTATATAATATGTTAGAGCGTCAATCTGATATACTGCAAGATCATAATAATCTTAGGAGAGTATAAGTCAAGGCCTTTGACAATGTACTAGACTAGCAGAACCACATCAAAGACAGACCACATGATTTTCCACTCATGGATAAACTTGAGACCAAGAAGACTGAAGTCATGATTGAGACCTGGGAAAGCATGTGCAATGTAATGGAAACCATCATCAAATATCGATAGGTGGCATGAAAATGAAGGTGGTTTGCTGCTGAAACTTTGCTTGTGTTTCTAGATATGCCATCTTTGGATCCGATTGATCATGCACTTACCCCAAAGCTGAAATTGGAGGAAATCAAAAGAAATTCCGCTGCAGCTAAGGAGCAGATCCAGGTGATCACTGAGCTTACTATGAAGGAAATCATGAGATGGATTGAGATACCCCAGGCAGCTATGCTGAGAATAAATTTGTACCTCAAGGAACGGAAGAAGGTCAAAAAGAGGGAGATTGCATCCCAAATCTACAAAACAAAAGTACACTTCGAACATGTGAGGTATCAATATAGATGATCTGATGGACCTAGATACCTAGTGGCGTTCCGCCCTTGGAAAACCTTGAAACTAAATTATTTTGTAATCCCACATCTTGGTAAATTTTCTTTTTTGTCAATTTTGTAATATTATTTAAAGGGAGGGTATTTCCCAAAGAAGGGGGGTTAACTAAGGAGATTAATCCTAGGAGATATATAGGAGCACAAACTACCAAGTGCATAAAAGAAAAGCTCGTGATTTTATACTTTGTAATTTTTTGAAAGTGAATAAAATTACACGGTCATTTTATGTTATGTTCTATGGTTATTCATTAAATGTCTTTTTATGAATTTTAGTCTTTCTTCTATCTGTCTGACATACTGATTATTGGTTGTTTACCTATTGATGTGTTGGTTCATGTATTGAGTTTTACTTACAATATTTACACATTGGATGTATGTTGAATGAATGTTTTTATTTGATTCACATGCTCTAATTCACAGTTGGTGATTAGTAATTAATATCAAATACTGATTTGTTAATTAGGATTACCTTTTGGACACATTGTACATCTATAACATTTTGGATAAATCTTTGCAATTTTATTTGTTTATATTTATTATAAATTGGTTAAGAATATTGATATTTATTTAGATTTATGTATGTTGAGTAATTAGTTTCTTCTTTTCTATTATATCTTACAACTGCCCTATCCTAAATATCTTATACACCCTATTTAAGTTTTCTTGAGTAGTTAGCCTAGGAATTGGTTACTTTAAATATTTCCTCACTTGTCCTAAGAGAAGATCTAAATGATCTGAAAAAACCTTTGTGTTAGTGGAGGCCTCGTATCCGTAGGATTAGTCATCCCAAACAAATCCGAGGCTAGAATCGTCTCTATGTGGGATTGATTTGAAGCCTTTATGGTTGGATGATTTCCTTCTATTAACTTCCTTGTAGATTTTCCAAAATCCTACAAGCCTAGGCCATCAAAAAATGGCACTAGAAGGAGGGCCATTGTGAAACATTTCACAAAAAAACACTAATAAACCTCCTCATCCCAGATCATCTATCATTACTAGGAGTCAAGCCCAAGCTTATACTTCTGGAGCTCATTCTCTAGAAGGTCATCCACCAATCCCTACCACCCTTGTTTCAGAAATATCCACTGCGAGACTTGAAACCCCTTTTACACCACCCAGTGGTGGAATCCTTGCTTTTGAACAATGGAGAAAAATCAATAACGATATTACCACAAGGGTGGAGAGAGGAACTGAGGTAGTTCATTGTCTCATAAATGTTTTGTCGTCTTATCTTTTGACTCTTGCATTGCCTATTATTACTCAATAGGGAGAGACTTTTGAATCCCAAGTAGGGCCACTATTAGAAACTGCAAACCAATCCCCAGAAGATCCACCTCTTAACAACCATTTTGGTGGATTACAACCACCCACGCCACCTCATTCATCTCCATCTTCATCTGAAGAATCCTCAGATAGTGAAACTTCCTCGAAATATTCAGATCCACCAGAGATACCAATGGTTGGCGACCTCAATGGACCTTGGCTTGACCTCAACACAATCCTTATCCCTCGACAATTACATAAATTTCCTAAAAACCATGAGATGTGGCTTCCTAGGTTCAACCCGAATGATAGGATCCCTACTGAAGATTGTGTTAAGAACTATATGCAAGCCACTAGATTGAGGAATGTGATACATGAGGATGTGGTGTGTAGATTGTTTCTTTAATATTTTGAAGGATAGGCTTCCACTTGGTACGTTTCTTTTGAATTTGGTTCTATTAATTATTGGAAATAGTTTGAGGCACTACTCCTCTAGAAGTTCAAAGATGATAGTACCCAAGAGGACCTTGTCATAGAGTTATCCTCTCTCAGAATAAAACAAAAAGAAGGAGTCAAATATTTCAATAAAAGGTTCTCTTATTTGAAGAATAGGATCCCTGACACGGTTCTTCTCACCGAAGAACTCTTGGTAGCCTATTACACCAAGTGTTTAACTATGACTATTGTTGTAACACCTTGGTTTTGACCTCGTTTACATTAAATATATATGATGTAAATATTGTAATTAATCATGGTGTGGAGATAAAGGAAGAATCCCCACCACTGATTTAGCGTTTTATGTTTCAATGATTAAAATCGATGCCAATGGTATTTTGTGCTAGCCGATATGTTATAGTTTTGGACATCATATAATTATGCAATTTAATTAAAAAAAACCCACAACCAGCTATGTCAATGCAACAAATAATGAGATGGGCGCATGATTTCCTCAGGATGAGGGGGGAGATGTTTAACCTTGAGCCATTGGGGAAAATCCATGTGTTAAAAGAAAAAACCAAAAAATGGATGCCCATTCCCTCATGCATTCATGTTTTCATCTTCCCTCATGTTTTGGGGAGTGGCAAGACATTTTTGGATCATCCATCCTTCACGTTTTCAGTTTTTTTTTCCTCAGTGTGCATTCCCAGTCCATCATATGGATATCACCGGAAGACGTTGTGACCCATGCTGATCATTCTCTATTCCATTATGTTCATGCACGCAGTGCGTTCCTCCTACTTGCATAACCATGTTTTTTTTTTAGTTGTTTTCCTATTGTTACCATCCCCAGCCTCACAAAGGTTCGAGGTCTCCTTTGTTGTTGAACGATTGAGCAGTGGAGATCACTCGATTTTATGAGAAAGAGGGGTCATGTGTGGTTTCCTCAGTGTTGTTGTGCAATGGTCTCCTCTATCACAGAGTGAGTGGAAGCCTGTTTTATTGTGTTGACATTGTGGTTTAGTGTGTGTGCATATCTTTCCTTGGTATGAATTGGTTTGGATTGGAATTAGATCTGACTAGCTTGATAAAACTGGTGTAGGAAGGAACCTCAGAAATAGATCTAGAGGGGCTGGTCTTCTTCTTTGCACAACTTGAACAACACTGGAATGGAAGGCATAGCCTAAGGGACTGTGTAGCAGAGAAGGGGATGCTTCCTTGTGTTGGGTGTGTGGATGTTTTAGGAGCCAAGTTCGATCTAGTGCAGGTGTCCATAGTTCGGTGGTTGTTCTCACTAGCTTAGTAGTTCAAGCTTTCTAGCTCCTTTGCAACTTGATAAACCCATCTATTAGTTGGCTTGGCTGGTGCTTAATGTGAATGTTGGATTGGTTGATTAGTCGGATAAACCCAGTAGTATATTGGCTTGTTTGTGTGTATCCTGATAAACCCAACTATGTTGGATTGGATGAGTTTTGTTGTATCCTTGGCTATGTGTGAGCTTGCTAGTGTTCCTTATTCCTTATGGGAATCATCCCCAACTCAGGGGTGGCAGTGCTGCTGAGATATTGATGAGTGCATTGGACTATGGTTGGGTGCAACATTGTAGCGACATAGTTGGTTGCAGGACCAACTTCTTTCAAGATAAGTATTTCTTTTGCGTAATCCCTGCAACTGTATTTTGTTTAATGAATTGTGTTGAACATGTTGAATTCTTTGATGAATGTATGTGCTTCTGAAATATATTGCATGTTTTATACATTTGTGTATGTTTTTAAGTTCAATTCATTCTATATTACGTTATGGGGCTTAAATTTCCAGATTGGTGATGGCCTGGATGACTAAATATACCCAAGACTTCTATTAACAAGTTGAATTTCCTTCTGCAAATCTCCTTTCCACAACTTGTGGGATGCGGGATGCAGCTTCACAAATCTCTATTTCTGCAACTTTCCTTTCTGTAATGGTCTATTCCACATGCAAGATGTAGGATGTAGGAAATGGGATCGTAATTTCCATATTTTCCTGATTCTGTAAACTCAAGCTTTCTACGTCATTGATTCTTGTGGGTTGATTCTCAGCCATTGATCTATCTCCAGATGTGGAACAGATGATGACTATTGATTTCCATCACGATCTTTCTCTGCATTTCAATCTCCTATGATATATTTCTTCGTAGATCATAGAATTGATCACTGACAAGATCAATTTTGTTGTTGTTTGGAAGTTGGAGAATTTATCCGCAGACTTGAATAGATTGAAGAAAAGATGAGTTCATGCCTCTATAGATCTTTGCAAAATCAAGAATCCATCAAAATACTTACATAATTCAATGATCTTCAAGCTGGATGATCCTACATCGGTTAGATAGCGGTAATGATTGTGTTTCCTCTCTGGTGAATGGGAGGGCATGTGACAATGTGGTGTCAGAGCTACGGGTTGCAGCATTGGGCATTGATTGGACAATTTGAACAGTTAATAGAGCTGTTGGTAATTGTTTTAATTTCTGATTTTATTACGCAGCTAACAATTTTGTTTATTAACACATTTTGTAGAATTATAGTCAACTTCAAAGGGAAGAATTCTAGATAGTGCAATTCGATAAAGTTGTTTTGGAAGAGCCATGAGAACTGACATGTTTGATGATGCAAAGAAGCCCAATGAATACGAGGAATATGCTATGGGGGGAAATGTCCAATTTGGAAATGCTGAGACAGAGTATAATGGGAGGAGGTTTCAAGATACTACCCCTTATTTTGCAGCCACCATGAGAAGACTAAGGGTGTAGATGCAATATTACAAGGAAGATAATAAAAGATTATTTAAGGCTTTGGAGGGGCAGAATCAGCTGAATGCATCCAAGCTGCAAATTTTGAAAAACATTCAAAGGCAGATGAACTCTATTAAATTTTCATATGCTAAGCTATATCATTAGTATTTCATTTTGATTTCATAACAAAAGCATATAAACAGGATCACTAAAAGATATACAAGCACAACCATACAAAAGAGAACACAAATATTTATCCTTGGAAAACCCTAAAGGTAAAAACCCAGCAAAAGCTTCCTCAATGTAGATGCCCCAAAAAGATAAAAGATAAAACCAACAAGGAGATCAAAGCCTGATCCTCCTTCTCCAACTACTTCTCTCTCCTCCACTAATGTGCTACAAGTGAGAGTGTGTGTCTCAAATGAGGAGAGCTACACCTCTATTTATATTCATCCATTCACTTCAATTAACTCATCTGACATGTTGGCTTGAGTTACACATGTAGGCTCAAGTAACCACACTAGGGTGCTAATGACCCACCTTTACAATTAGGGGGGACAACCTCATGACTCTTATTAGTTCTTTCGACTAGAAGCATCTGGGTACAAGATAATACAAGTGGTTCTCCCGATAGGACCATCGGGGACCACAAAAGATACACATAGAATATTCTTCGAAGTTACAATATTTGAACATTCCCCCTTAACGAGAAGGGTATTCTACAACAACGACAACAATAGTAGGAGAGGACATCATCAACATCATCAGGGTAACACATCTATAAATCATTGGAAGCTTTTCAACATCATATAGTCTTCATCTTCAATTTTCAATGACAACAACTCTTTGATCAGCATCAACATCTTTTGACCTTTTGATCAGCAACACCTTCAGCAACATCTTCAGCACTTTGACCTTTCGAACAACAACATCTTCAGCACTTAGACCTTTCAATCAGTAGCAACATATTCAACACTTTGACCTTTTGATTAGCAACATATTCAGCGTTTTGACCTTTCGATCAGCAACAATATCTTCAACATTTTGATCAGCAACATCTTTAGCACTTTGATCTTTCGATCAGCAACAACATCTTAAACATTTCGATCAGCAACATCTTCAGCACTTTGATCTTTCGATCAGCAACAACATCTTCAACATTTTGATCAGCAACATCTTCAATACTTTGATCATTCGATTAGCAACAACTTCTTCAGCATTTTTTTCTTTCGATCAGCAACCTAATCAGTAACATCGTGATCAGCACAATAATCATCCTTCAATTCTCAAACAGCATCATCATCATGATATTCTAATCTTTTGATCAGTACGTCATTATCATCACATACTGATCATTTGATAAGTACGTTATCATCATCATACTTTGATCTTTCGATCAGTACATCATCATCGTCATACTCTGATCAGTACATCATCATCATCATACTTTGATCTTTCGATCAGTACATCATCATCATGCTCTGATCTTTTGATCAGTACATCATCATCATCACACTCTAATCTTTCGATCAGTACATCGTAATCATCATCATATTCTGATATTTCGATCAATACATCATCATCATCATACACTGATCTTTCAATCAGTACATCATCATCATCATAAAAACATAATTATCATCAAAACATCAACATCATCAAAACATCAACATGATCCTTCCTTTCAGAATTTTGGGATTTAGGTCTTTACGGAGTTACCAATGATCCTTTCTTTCGGAATTACGGGATTTAGGTCTTTACGGAGTTACTAACGATCCTTCCTTTTGGAATTATGGGATCAACACATTTGTGGAACTCAGACAATCCTTCCTATTGGAATTACGGGATCAACACATCTGTGGAACTCAGACAATCCTTCCTATTGGAATTATGAGATCAAGTCAATGATCCTTCCTTTTGGAATTACGGTATTTAGGTCTTTACAGAGTTACTAATGATCCTTCCTTTCGAAATTATGGGATCAACACATATGTGGAACTCAGACAATCCTTCCTCTAGGAATTATGGGATCAACACATGTTATCGAGTACCGAAGTCACCGGATCCATTTTGAACTGAAGTTCAAGGATGATACAATCCTACCACATTCACGGGGACTAAGATCTCCGGATACATTTTGAACCGAGGTTCAAGGATGGTGCAATCCACCACTTTCATGGGGGCCGAGACCTTCGGATACATTTTAAACCGAGGTTCAAGGATGATGCAATCCACCATTTTCACGGGGGCCGAGACCTTCGGATACATTTTGAACCAAAGTTCAGGGATGATGAAATCCTACCACTTTCACGGGGGCCAAGACCTCTGGATACATTTTGAACCGAGGTTCAGGGATGATGCAATCCACCACTTTCACGGGGGCCAAGACCTATAGATACATTTTGAACTGAAATTCAGGGATGATGCAATCCTACCACATTCACGGGGCCCGAGACATCCAGATACATTTTGAACCGAAGTTCAGGGATGATGCAATCCCACCACATTCACGGGGGCCGAGACCTCCCGATACATTTTGAACCGAAGTTCAGGGATGATGCAATCCCACCACATTCACGAAGACCAAAGTCACCGGATCTATTTTGGACAGATGTCCTAGGATGATACAATCCCTCTTCATTCTCGAGAACCGAGGTCACCAGATCACTTTTGGATAGATGTCCTGGGATGATACAATCCCTCTTCATTCTCGAGGACCGAGCTCTCCGGATCTTTTAGGGAAAGTTTCTAGGGATGATACAATCCCACTGCAACATCACTACTCCCCCTTTCGAGGAAGGTATTTCTAAACAACACCAAGCTTGTCTCGAAATTGTTCGAACTTTACTCGAGACAGAGGCTTCATCAGCACATCATCATCTACATATTCAGTATGTGAATAATGAACTATCACCATCTGTATCTCTAGTATGTGAATACTGAAAGCATCATTATCTATATCTTCAGTATAGAAATACTGAAAGCGTCATCATCTCTATATTTAGTATATAAATACAGAATCACCATCATCTGGATCTACAGTATGTAAATACTGAAACATCTTCAGTATGCTAATAATGAAACATAATCATCTACATCTTATCTCATACGTAGAAATACCGTATTTCTACGTGTTACAATAGAACACAAGCTTCTCTGTCATCACAACTCTGGTTATCACATAAAATCACGGTAGTGTCCAATTCTAGGTTGAAAAATATTGTCATCATCTTTCGAAGCCATATGGATTCACCACTTAGTAGAGCAATCTGCTATGTATTCTGCTTCAGCCGTGCTAAGAGAAACATTGGCTTGTTTCCTACTAAACCATGAACTCATAGCAAACTCCAAATAGAAGCATCTACCTGATGTGATTTTCCTATCTGAGATACTTCCAGCCCAATATGCATCTGTGTAGCCATACAATCTATACTCATGCCTACCATCATAGTATAGACCAAAGTCTATAGTCCCTTTCAGATAACTCATCACATGTTTTGCAGCTACTAGGTGAAGCCGTCTTGGTTGAACAAGATATTGACTTAAGGTGTTCACAGCAAAACAAATGTCTAGTCCGGTATTTGTTAAGTACATCAATGAACCAATGATCTGTCTATAATGAGTCACATCCACTAACTCTGACGAGTCATCAGCTAACAGCTTCAGGTTGGATTCCATGGGTGTGTCCATGACTTTACATTCGGACATATTGAATCTCTTCAATATCTCTATCGCATACTTTCCCTAGTTGAGAAATATTCCTTCTGAAGTTTTCCATACTTCCAGACCTAGGAAATAATGCATTAACCCAAGGTCTTTCATCTCAAATTCTTCTACTCGTTTCTTCTTGCTTTCCATGATCTGTTTCTCATTCCCTGTCAAGAATAAGTCATCCACATATAATAACAGCATGACAGGTTCATCTTCTACAACCTTGAGATAAAGGTTAGGATCAACTTTACTCTTGGTAAAGCCCACAATTGACAGGAAATTGTCTATCCTTCCATACCAAGCTCTGGGAGCTTGCTTCATGCCATAGAGGGCCTTCTTCAACTTATATATGAGTCCATCTGTCTTCTACTCCAAATCCTTGTGACTATTCGATGTAAAACTCTTCCCCAATCATACCATTAAGGAAGGCTTGTCTTTACTTCATCATGGAAGCAACTACCATCATAGTTCTGAAGGAAGTGTACCTTGTTTCTTGGAGTAAGTGTCTCTTTCTTATAGAAACCTCCAGCCACAAGTATTTCCTTACTTCTATCAGCAACATATTTTATCTTGCAAATCCATTTGTAAGATACCACATTCTTACTTTCTTGTTTGAGTACTATATCCCAAACATCATTCTAGTATTATTTCATCATAACATCTTCCATGAGTTCGTCTTGTCAGATCATCAACATACCCTAGTCTTTTGCATTCAACCTTGAAGGTTGGAACCCACTTTACTCTTGGTAAAGTCTCAATCCATCAGGAAGCTGTCCATCATGACGTACCATATCGAACTCAGATATCTTCTGTAGTCATTCCCCCTGAAGTGGAGTATTATCTTCCTTCTTCATTCTGTACAGGTGGTTCTATGATTGATATATACTGGTCAATAGAGTATGTCATGTCATATTCTATTCTTTCTGAGGCAAATCATGAACCTTGCTTTCTACACTTGTTCTTGTAGATCCATATGGAAGATACTACGTACTTCCATTTATGTCTCGAAATCATATTGTATACATCATTCCCCATGATCAACTGTTATTCTTTGATCATATCTTATTTCATAGCATTATTTTCTTCATCTTTAGTTATCTCTCATACCCATGGTGGTCTTCATCCTTTGAGGTGGATCTACCGCTCTCTGAAGCTCTTTCTTCCGTCGTGGTGTCTCTGACCCTAGGAGATTCAGATTCATGTTTATTGAATTGTCATCACTCCTTCTTCGGAACAATTCTCATCCTTCTTTTCTTGTAGGAGGTTGTACATGACCTTTCCTACAATTCAAATGCACCAGTTGCATGGTTAGAACTATTTCATAAAACATATGCATAACGACATATTCTTATGCATCATGCAATTGTTTAGCCAATACAACATTCATCCATATCTCACAGAAATTTTCTAGATGCCTTCCATCTCTACCATGACATCATTGAGATTGTGCACTAATCCAATATGTCAGCAAAGAGGTTTGATAAGTAGCAATGGAGAGTTGTATAGCACCATGAGCTACTTGTCCATCACATGCATATCAGTAGTATATAGTCATTAATGCAAACAATCTATCATGCATAACACATCAACTGAACATAATCAAATGTAAAAAAATATCATGAAATGACAATTGAATACTTATATTTTATTTGTTTCATGGGTAGACTCCATCTTGATCATTCTGCTTTATCATCCTCTTCATTCATGAAATCATGATTTCTTATCCAAATGATAAGATGAATAAAAGGTTCTTCAAGAATTGAGTTCTTCATATTCCTCATCGCTTGAGGGATCTTCTTTGAATGGTGAGAGCTTGCTCTTCAATTGCTCCCATCTTCTTCTTCTCCTCTTATGAGTCGAGCTGAAAGTAATCACTTTCTTCTGGCATACATTCCTTGAATGAATGAATTCTATGATCTTGGGAGACCATTAAAGGTGGCTATCACCAATTCTGCATTCTCTACTTCTTCTTCTACCGCTTCAAGATGTTTTGCATTCTGGATCTTTACATTCTTCAACTATTTTCTCAAAGCCATCTTCTGATTTATGTTCTTATCTTCAAATAGCTTGATCAAGGAATCAAACATCTTTGCTGTCTTTAGGGAAGACACTTGTTGTACAATTTGATCCATGACTGAATCAACAATGATCTTCTTGGCCTTGATCAAGTTCTTCTTGTGTAAGGCTTTGAGCCTCATCTCCTTCTGGAACTGGAACCTCTCTACTCGTGAAGGTGTCCAATTCATTTTCTTCAGAGAGATCAAATACTTCCATGCTTGGAAGTTTTCAACTTCACCAAGATTATCATCAAGCTGATGTGATATATCACTTTGAAATGAGAACCTTAAATGCAAATAACAAAAGATTAGATCTTACTAATTTGAGGTGTCCGTCCTGCTTCCGGAGCAGGCTGATCTAGGGTTTGTCAGAGAAACCCTAATTTTCAAAACTTGGAATATTTCAGATCTGATTTGATAGAAATATAGATCTCTTCAAATTGAGCTATCCAATGTACTCCTTTTCTGAAAACAGTGGAGGGAAGCTCCCGGAACAGGAAGCCCTAGTTTTTCCATTTCTTCTGCAGAAATTCCTGTCATTGTTTATGTGATATCTATGAAATTACTACTCCTCTATGTCTAAAATTTCACACTGAGGTAACCTCACATGTCCCTAATCCAACACCATAGGTTTCATCAGAATTGGTATTTATGATTCTTTTCCCAGGGTGACCTGTTACAGGACTGTTCAGAACAGTGAAGTTGTACGGCATGCCACATGTCACTGTTTCATCTTCTAGGTCTGAAATTAGGACCATGGAAATTACAGTCTGTGCCCTTTCTAAAAAATCTTCAAGAATTCCATTTGGACCTTTGTAGCCCAAGATATTTCAATTCTCCCCAGGTGTCCTGTTTAGGGATGAATTTTGGAATAGGATGTGCTGTAATCTCACAGATCACATAAGGTTACCAATAATACATACTAAAACATACATAAATATAAATAGAGACAAGAGACAAGAGCAGATAGGATTAAACAGATTATATTATTATAGTGAGTCCATACAAAGCAAAGAAATGAACTGATTTCTTGTTTGGCTCAATAGCCTAATATATACAATTTACAAACAGTTACAAAATAACTACTTGTCGGTTCGGTGAACCGACATGACTTTTAGTTAGCCAACCTAATCTTCTAGTTTAGTCGGCCGACCAACTTAGTCAGCTGATCGACTAAGTTGGCCCATCGACTTAGTCGGTTGATCGACTAAGTCAGTCCTCGTTGAAATTTGGCGGAAGGAGCATCATGGAAATAATCCCCAACTCCGAATTAGTTTGAGGGATGAAAGCTCGTTGACTGACATAGAAGTCGGACAACTCCTCAAGACTCTGGCCAAGGAAGCAAAGACAAGGACTACATGAAAAACTAAAGAGCTCACTGACAAAAATACAAAATAGGTCGAGTTTCTCGGCAAGTGCAGGACTTTAGCTTAGTCTGTCATTCCAGGACCTATCGAAGTCGACACAGATAGACCTCTTGAAAGAGCATATCATCTTTTTGAGAGCATGGTGTCAACCATCCAGGCACATCTCCAAGAGACTAAGGAAGAACAGAAGGAAGAGACTGCCCGATTGCTACTGGCATAGCACACTACCTTCTAAGAGGAATACAGAGTGCTACAGGACCATATGGAGGAGCCTATCGTCACCGAAGAAGTCTTAAGAGATTGGCCTACTCACTATGGTCATGTATATCAGCAGACACGACAGAATCGTCAAGGCATTCAGGCTTTGGAGAGCAGGAAGACGACAGAGGCAGCACTTAGGCAGACAATAGAAGAACAGATAGTGCTGGAAACCAACAAACTATAGAAGCTGGAACGGGAAGCACATCAGTGGGTGCAACAAGCTCTTCCCAATCTAGAGAAATTCGACATCATCTGCCCATAGATGAAATGCCTCATAGACGTAGCTGAAGAGCAGAACTAGTCCTTGGGCCCCAACATGGAAAAAATCGCAGAAGTCCTTATTTCGAAAAAGATGTCGATCTTGTCAAGATTAACTACATTAACTATCAACATCCAGACAACTTTACAGAGTTGGACATATTTTCAGCATCACCTTGCCATCACAGCTCCGACCATTGTCGAGATCTGTGTCCAGAAAAGACCAACCATCTATTTGCACATTCCACCATAATAGCATTTTGAAGGGTTCGACAAACATCATTTTTGTACCTCCCTGTTTCTTCGGGATGAAGAAACATTTTGTTCGTGGGGGAGATGTAGAAGGAGCAAGTCAACAAATTCGACTTGAATGAGGACTGACTTAGTCGATCAACCAACTAAGTCAATGGGCCGACTTAGTCAATCAGCCAACTAAGTCGGTCGACCGACTAAACTAGAAGATTAGGTCGGCTAACTAAAAGTCGTGTCGGTTCACCGAACCAATAGGTAGTTATTTTGTAACTGTTTGTAAATTGTATATATTAGGCTGTTGAGCCAAACGAGAACTCAGTTTAGTTCTCTACTTTGTATGGAATCACTATAATAATATAATCGTTTAGTTCTCTACTTTGTATGGACTCACTATAATAATATAATCTATTTAATCCTATCTATTCTTGTGTCTTGTCTCTGTTTATATTTATGTCGTCGGCGATTTTCTCGAACCACTCCGAAAAATTTGTTCGGCCTCTTCAGATTAGTTTTTTTAGCAACTGTTGTTCTTTAATTGCGTCTGGCTTTCTCATCCAGAAGTTGCTTCAAGAGTTGTGGCACTGATTAGACAAACTTTTCATGCGTCTCTGTGAAAAATCTTGCCTTGGCTTCAGCGACTATTAATCTGTTCCTTCGTGCGTAATTTTGCAAATAGCTTGCAATTTTACATTCCCACCAGTCCTTAATCTCCTGCTCTGGTATCATATGTGAGCATATATTTCAGTCATGTACTACCGGCAATGGAACCAATGTTGTAATCTCATAGATCACATAAGGTTACCAATAATACATACTAAAACATACATAGTTATAAACAGAGACAAGAGACAAGAACAGATAGGAATTAAAAAGATTATATTATTATAGTGAGTCCATACAAAGCAGAGAACTGAACTGAGTTCTCGTTTGGCTCAACAGCCTAATATATACAATTTACAAACAGCTACAAAATAACTACCTGTCGATTCGGTGAACCGACACGAATTTTAGTTAACCAAAATAATCTTCTAGTTTATTCAGCCGATTGACTTAGTCAGCTGATCGACTAAGTTGGCCCATTGACATAGTCGGTTGATCGACTAAGTCAGTCCTCGTTCAAGTCAACTTTGTCGACTTGCTCCTTCTACAGGATGGAACCCTGAATTGGAGGGATCATATCTCTCAGAATATAGTGAATCAGATGCTGAGTTTTGGGCATAGTGTACATCAGCATTTTATCTTCGGACTCTACAATTTTTAGCTCCTAAGCCTTCCCCAATCTCAGGATAGAGAGAATGTACCAAAACTTAGCATTTTTAGTATTTGGGGTTTTTTCTAGCTCGAGGTCAAACTAGAGTTTGACTTTCCCAAAGTTTCACCCAACCAAAAATCTTAATCCAGGTCTCTAAACTTCGATTTTGATGAGGAGAGAAATCCTATTCTAGGCTCACTCAAAAATTCTTCTTCTGCAAGAAGCCCTAATTTCCTGCACCGAAAACTAAAATGCTCAGAATCGAATTCCGCTTTGATAGAGAGATGCGCCCTTCAATGGAGAGTTAGCCTAGCCTTCTTTTGCTGATCGATTGTGGAGAGAGAACCAAAAAGTAAGAATCCCTATATTCTATAGCTGCACAATGTCTTCTTTTCAGGGTGGCTCTAATACCATGTTAAATTTTCATATGCTAAGCTAGATCATTAGTATTTCATTTCGATTTCATAACAAAAGCATATAAACAGGATCACTGAAAGATAGACAACCACAACCATACAAAAGAGAACACAAATATTTATCCTGGGAAAACCCTAAAGGTAAAAACCCAGCAAAAGCTTCCTCAATATAGATGCCCCAAAAAGATAAAAGATAAAACCAACAAGGAGATCAAAACCTGATCCTCCTCCTTCTCCAGCTACTTCTCTCTCCTCCACTAATGCGCTACAAGTGAGAGTGTGTGTCTCAAAATGAGCAGAGATACACCTCTATTTATATTCATCCGTTCACTTCAATTAACTCATCTGACATGTAGGCTCGAGTTTATCATGTAGGCTCGAGTTACACATGTAGGCTCAAGTAACCACACTGGGGTGCTAATGACCCACCTTTACAATTAGAGGGGACAACCTCATGACTCTTATTAGTTCTTCCGATTAGAAGCATCGGGGTACAAGATAATATAAGTGGTTCTCCCAATAGGACCATCAGGGAACACAAAAGATACAAATAGGATATTCTTCGAAGTTACAATATTTCAACAGTCAACTTCATTTTGTAGAATTATAGTCAACTTCAAAGGGAAGTATTCCAGATAGTGTAGTTTGATAAAGTTGGTTTGGAAGAGCCATGAGAACTGACATGTCTGATGATGAAAAGAACCTCAATGAATACGAGGAATATTCTATGGGGGGAAATGTCCGATTTGGAAATGTTGAGACAGAGTCTAATGGGAGGAGGTTTCAAGATACTACCCCTTATTTTGCAGCCACCATGAGAAGACTAAGGGTGTAGATGCAAAGTTACAAGGAATATAATAAAAGATTAGTTAAGGCTTTGGAGAATCAGCTGAATGCATCCAAGCTGCAAATTTTGACAAACATTCAAAGGCAAATGAACTCTCGAGACCAGACAGTAAGACTAGAAGGAAGTAAGAGCACTTCTGGAAGAAGAAAGAAATCTCCTAGTGGATCATCTGACTATGAAGGATCCATTGGTGCTTCAAGTTCTTCTTCTCATGAGAATAAGAGAAAGAGGCACTACTAGAACCATTCACAGGACGAATTTAAGAAGGCAAGGCCTCCTACCTTCAATGGTGAGATAAATAATGATCAAGAAGTTGAGTCTTGGCTTCTTGGGATGAGGAAATATTTCCAAGTACAAGACTACTCTAGAAACATGAAGGCTAGAGTATCCATCTTCAATTTGACTTGAAGAGCATCCATATGGTGAGAACACTTCAAGAAAGTGAAAAAGATTAATGAAAGGAATATTCCGTAGAAACAATTCCAGAAGTATTTCAAGCAGAAGTACCTCTCCGACGAGTACTATGATGATAAGATCACAGAATTCCATGAGTTAATATTGGGACAACAGACCATGGAAGAGTATGCAAAAAATTTCTTGGATCTTTTGAGGTATGTCAGGTACATCAAAGATGAAAAAGTAAAAATCCATCGTTTCCTAAGTGGATTTCCTCAGTCCTACAAAGACAGAATTGAGTTTTATGAACCTAGAACTCTGGAAGAAGAGATAATGAAAGATAAGTATTGCTATGAGCAAAGAAAAGGAAAACCTTATTATCATAAGACATGGAAGGACAAGAAGAATGAGAATTTTGACCAAAGGAAGAAAGGTTTCATACCTTCTAACTTTAGGGATCAACAAAAGTAGCCATCCCAAGTTGAGAAGCATCGAGATAGAGTGGTGGGAGAAAATCCAACAGATCCACAACAGAATAGAGAACCACTTGAATGTTGGAAATATGGAGGACCCCACATATGCAGGAATTTCCCACTTGAGAATGAGAATGCAAGGAAAACTTACAACATTCAAGAGGAAAAAATAGTGGGTCAAGTAGCAAGGACTGTCCCTAGGATCTATGCAACACTGGAGGACTGCCTGGAGGATCACCAGTCAAGTATGGTTGAAGTAGCAGATAAGATTGTTGAGCAATCTATTTCTATTTTGATTGGTCATGTTTCTACTCACAGTTACATTTATCCTAGAGTAGTGGAGACTTGTGATTTTAAGAAAGTAAAGCATAGAAAATCATGGTTAGTTTAGCTAGCCACTGGAACTAAGAGAAAGGTTAGTGAAGTGGTAGAGAAATGTCCATTGGTGATGAATGGATTGGTCACTTGTGTATATATAAATGGTTTACCACTTGGTTCCTATGATGTTCTCATTGGAATGGATTGGTTAGAAGCTCACAGGGTAAATATTGACTATTATAATAATACTTTTGAATGCATGGATGAAGAAGGGAACCCAAGAGTTGTAAGAGGAATTCCCAAGGTTATTTCTATGAGGCATATTTCAACAATGCAGTTGAAGAAGTTTTGTAGGAAAGGTTTCTAGTTGAAGAAGTGCTCATATTGTGGAGGCAACAGAGAATGAAACTCCTAGGTTGGAGGACTTTCATGTGTTGCAGGAATTCGGGGATGTTTTTCTTGTTGATATTCCAAGGCTTCCTCCAAAAAAATACATTGATTTCACAATTGAGCTTGTGCCAGGAGTAGCACCAGTGTCCAAGGCACCCTACAGAATGACTACACCGGAAATTATATAGATGAAGATTCAGTTGCAAGAGTTGTTGGAGAAGAAGTATATCAGGCTGAGTGTGTCTCCTTGGGGAGCACCACTTCTGTTTGTGAAGAAGAAAGATGGTACACTTAGGTTGTGTATTGATTACAGACAGTTGAACAAAGTCACTATGAAGAAAAAATATCATTTTCCTAGGATTGATGACCTCTTTTATCAAATGAGAGGAGAAAAGATATTTTCAAAAATTGACTTCAGGTCTGGTTACCAATAGGTGAGAATCAAGGATGAAGAAATTCATAAGACAAAATTCAGAACAAGGTATGGACATTATGAGTTTGTAGTGGTACCATTTGGTCTCACAAATGCACTGGCTACATTTATGTGCCATATGAATAGTGTCTTTAGCAGGTATTTGGACAATTTTGTTCTTCTTTTCCTTGATGGCATCCTTATTTATTCTAAGAATGAGGAAGAGCATGAAGAAAATAAGTTTCATGGATATATGGATTCTGAATAGTACAGTGATCGAGAAAGATCACATCAAATATGTTTCTCAAATATATTAGATTGTAAAGATGTAAAAATTTACAAAGATCCTAGCTAGTTATCTGAGAAATCGTATGTTACGAAGAAAAGTTCCTATGGATTAGGGTGGACCACAACAAACAGTATAACACTAGAAATCAATCCATTTCCATATGCAATAGAGATAAACAATACTAACAATAATGGATGAGAAGCTTACCTTATTATGGATGTTCGTAGTCGATCCTCATTGATATTTCAATCATGCTTGCACCTACATTCCATTCTCAACAACATTGAAATTGACAAGCATGATAGGTATTAAGTGTTAGCCCTACTGTAGCATATGTAAATAAAATATGTATAAATCCAACCAACTACATCCATGGATAAAGAATATTCATAGTTACACACATAAAATGGACAAGAAATGGATATTTCTATTAATTATAAACATAGATACAAGTGACAAACTCTATTGGCACCTTGTCGGAATCGAGAGACCGAGTCCTCCACCTAGGCCTCCACTACTTCAATCCTCCATCTCAATGGAAAGATCATAAGACAATGCCAAGATTGGGAAGAGAATCAATGGCTTCTAAAAAAGATAAAGGGATGCAGAGTCAAGCATGTATGAATGGGGCACAAATCCACTATAGTTTCTCTACTCTCATAAGTTCTCCTTCTCTAATGCATCCAAGAGGCTGAATATATAGCCCTTCAATAGGAATTGAAGGGTCAAGTCAGAGCATTTCCAGGCATATGGAAGACCAAAGGTAAAGCTATTCATGACTAAATGAGGAAAACTCCAAAAAAAAATTGGGCACATTTCTCGATGTATGTAGGTCATAGTGGAGCAAGTTGCATGTACATGTGGTCTGTAAGCTAGTGACCTGCACATACCAATAAATAAAGAACTTTTTAGGGGATTTATTGGATCATAAAAGTTCATTTTGAGAAAAGGGTGTCCAAATAATCTGCATAGGGACAAGAAAGGCCATAAAAACATGATCTGCTAAGTGTGGTAGAATCCGGTGTAACGGATTCCCCCTAATATGTGAGCTCAGAGGGGTAACATGATGGCCAAAATAAGTTTCACATCTAGAGGGGTAACATGATGTCACAATCATTGAAAGTAAGTTTCACGGATATATGGATTCTGACTAGTATAATGATCGAGAAAGATCACATCAAATATGTTTCTCAAATATATTAGATTGTAAAGATGTAAAACTTTACAAATATCCTAGCTAGTTATGTGAGAAATAGTATGTTACAAAGAAAACTTCCTATGGCTTAGGGTGGACCACAACAAATAGTATGACACTAGAAATCAATCCATTTCCATATGCAATAGAGATAAACAATACTAACAATAATGGATGAGAAGTGTACCTTATTATGGTTGTTCGTAGTTGATCCTCATTGATATTTCAATCATGCTTGCACCTACATTCCATTCTCAACAACACTGAAATTGACAAGCATGATAGGTATTAAGTGTTAGCCCTACTCTAGCATATATAAATAAAATATGTATAAATCCAACCAACTACATCCATGGATAAATAATATTCATAGTTACACACATAAAATGGACGAGAAATGGATATTTCTATTAATTATAAAGATATATACAAGTGACAAAATATGTTGGCACCTCGTCGGAATTGAGAGACCGAGTCCTCCACCTGGGCCTCCACCACTTCAATTCTCCATCTCAATGGAAAGATCATAAGACAATGCCAAGATTGGGAAGAGCATCAATCACTTCTCAAAAGGATAAAGGGATGCAGAGTCAAGCATGTATGAAGGGGGCACAAATCCACTATAGCTTCTCTACTCTCATAAGTTCTCCCCCTCTAGTGCATCCAAGAGGCTGAATATATAGCCCTTCAATAGGAATTGAAGGGTCAAGTCAGAGGGTTTCTAGGCATATGGAAGACCAAAGGTAAAGCTATTCATGACTAAATGAGGAAAACTCCAAAAAAAAATTGGGCACATTTCCTGATGTACGTGGGTCATAGGGGAGCAATTTGCATGTACATGTGGTCTGTAAGATAGTGACCCACGTATACAAATAAATAAGAACGTTTTAGGGGATTTATTGGATCATAAAAATTTATTTTGAGCAAAGGGTCTTCAAAGAATCTACATAGGGACAAGGAAGGCCATAAAAACATGATCTACTAAGTATGGTATAATCCTGTGTAACGGATTCCCCCTAATGTGTGAGTTCATAGGGGTAACATGATGGACAAAATACATTATACCAATCCCAAAAGTGGAGTAATGAAGACCCAGGTAGAGAAATCAACCACTCATCAGTACGATACAATGATACATCTCAGCATGTGACCGCAAATATGAAGTGTAGTAGTCCCACATAGGTAATAGTACAATGGCCATGAATAAGCATAATAGGAATATGTCACATGTGGTCATCACCACATACAATATACAGTGAAATAAGATATCCATAGTAAATGAAGATATATGATAGCACACTGGAAACTAGGCATGAGAACTAACATCTCATGGATACTGGAATGATCAAGGAGGTAGCATATATGGAATGCCACCAAGCTTGGAGGTCTTCTACACAAATCACTACTCGTACATGTCCCATCATGTGAATAAAGGTGTCGAGGTCGAACAGGATGGACCATTGTCTTATTACTGGTCATTGATGTATACCGTTAATAAACGAAAGATGTTCCACCGATAATGATAATGGGGATCAAGGTACAAAGTGCAATCAAACAAGTGTGAATATATTTTTTGAGGTCGAACACTTGAGAGAGTCCATCGATAAGGGTACATTGATGTATTACAAAAACTGTTGATGGAAATAAAACCTACCATTGATGACTACAAGTATCAATGAACTCAATGGAATCTAGAATCCTTTCCATAATAAATGATCCGAAGTCGATGGAATGGAATCCACTGGAAGAATTAAGGAATCCCCCATCAACCAACACAAGGTACACAACAATGCTAGATAATTTGGAAGAACTCAAATGAACAAGATGTGCATGAACCAATAACTGTATCGGGAATGACCGACATGCAAAAATAATATAACTAAGGAATGGTGAGCTCAATCTAGGAATTTCTTCAAGCAAGAGCATATAGTAGATGGAAAATCATAGGAAGCATAGACTCAACATGAAAATTGGGACAACTCTGTGACTCCGGAGGCATTGATAGAGGCTTCATAAGGACTAGAAGCATAACCAATCAGTGGAGAAAACTCAAAATAATGAGTACAACTCTTAATTCATACTAATAACCCAACCAACTAATCGAATATATAGTTCTTTGTTCGAAGGCGACATGACATGAAAACTGCCAAAAGTAATATCATTTCTCGTCCTTCTTTATATATTTTTTTATTTTTTTGGTCTTTTTCATGTTGGAAAGCTTAAAAAATAATAAAATTGCTTATAATACATAACTAGGAGGAAACTAGCATCACAGGAAAGCAAAATAGTTCCAAGCAATGGAACAAACCTATGCTCAATGCAAGGAAACATGTCGAGGATAAGGACACTTGGGGGGATGTCTCCTCTAGGTATGGGGTGATTAAGCTGCAAAAGATATATGAAAGGATCTGCTTGGCTAAGATTGAGGCAAGATAGGGCTATATGGATCATAAAAATGAAGTAGGGATCTAGCATAAGGCTCAATACGACAAGAAAATGGATGAAATGAAATTACAACTTGATATAAATAGGAGTCCCTATGGAAGATAACCAACATAAAGTTCAAGAAAGAGTCTGAGGTTATTGCTCATAGACATGGTGGGACTACAAGGGACTTCTTGACCTAAGGGAGGACTCACATCATGGGAACCAAATGGAAAAAGAAGGATCTACCTAGGGCACCCATGAATAAGAAGGCCCTACCACTTACATAATGCCACTTCTAGTAGCAGTGTGAAGGTTCTGTAACATTACGAAGTGGGTTTGTACCTATAGTTATGAAGACATGGTCATAGGATGATTCATAATGCATACAAAAAAGTGAACCTACCCTATATGCTAGTTTGAAAGTATACATGTTCTAAACACAAAAAGGTCAAGACCTTGAAGAAATTGCACTCAAAACAAGTCCCTACACCACAATATTAGGCCAATACAGCTGGAAATAGTCAGTAAAGAGCCCAAACTATAGGATATAGGGAGGATTGATCATGATAACTACATTTAAAGGAAATAGTGCGGTGGGAAACGGGACATGAGAATGATTGTAAGGTGTAGACCCAACGTTCATGTATCCACTACCACCCTCATGAGGGTGAACACTAGTGTTAAGATCAGCCGAAGGGAGTGAAAATCCTCCACAAATGGAGTGGAGGGTAGAATATGACCACTCCTGAATATATGATTAAGGTAAGAGGTTGTGGTGTCGCACAATCCAACACCAGGGTCCGCCCTAGGACCTAGAGTGGGTGACAAGATACTAGTAGTGATATCAGACATGGAAAACATAAAAGGAACTGAACTCAAGATAACATAACTATATTCAAGTAACTGCGATCCCTAAATCCAACTAGTGCACAAAGAGTACACCCCTATGCCAATGTAGGTCAAATGCAAACAAGACAAGAGGGAGGATAAGTGAGATCTTGAATGTAGCAGGTATGTCTTGGCTAGGAGAGGCATGTAATTCCCATACACTACAAGAAGAGGTGTGTAACCAATTATATTATCCCTCAGCTTCAACACATAAAGCGACTATGATGTGCGACCCCTACCTAGCCAGGACACTCACAAAATAACCTCTACAAGTACCCCCTATGATACCTAGGTAAGGAAACTAAGGTCACCGCAATATAACCAATGCTCAGGTGGATAGTCGTAGGTAGAATCTACCGTATGGGAAGGGTAACAAATCCTGAAGCTCGAAATCACCAAAGGTACCTCAAAAGCCCCTAAGTATGAATAAGATATTGGAAATATCTATGTCGTTGCATAGAGAGTGGAAAGGGGCTATCCCTACCACAAACCTGTACGATGCCTCATGTTGAAATCTTGTGTAAGAGGAGCCTCCTGATAACACTAATTATATCAAGGATTTCTCTTCTCATCTGGATAAACACATAATTGTTTTATTTTGTAGTCTTAGAAAAATTTACTCATGACACCTTATTCCAAGAATCTACAACCTAAGCTTGTTGGTGCACCTCTATCAAATAAAAAGTGTAATCCATTTTAAGTTAAGCGTTCATTTAAAGGGTTGTAATTACTCAAGGGTAATGACTATGCAACTAGCGATGTTATGAATCAGCAGTGAAATGAATATGCATACCTAACAGACGATGCCAAGTGCAAATAGTCTTAAAAATTAAAAAGGGGTATGCCACTACATGAGATACATAAATTTCATTTCAAATTCCAATGCAATCCTTCCTATATGAAATCCTAAACACTACTCTCATCCAAGAAATCCAATGTAACTACCTCCTTAAATCCATATGTGAGATGCAAGTGAGGATGCAACTATATAATTATTTTGTATTTTCAATATAAAAGAATGAAAATGCAATAAAAGTCATTAAAATTATCAGTCTCTGCAGCAAGCATTGGACACAAGCCAAGCAAGAAACTGAGACAAAAATACTAATGCACTAATGGCAAAACAAAAAATGAGATAAATCAATAGAACTACTTTCAAAGAAAAATCAATGAAAAAGGGGTATCTGGTCACAAAAGAAGTAGTCAACAAACAACATTAGTACCCCAGAAGGCCCAACCACACTCACAACCCACCCAACAACTTCCCACATCAAAAACTAAACCAAAAGGGAGGATGTACATGACTGTTCAAATAACAGTCATGTATGTACGTGATGAGGTAGAGGACAGCCTGCGTATATACATGACTATACATACCCTGACCCACATATACAGAGAAGAAAGTGGTAAAACTCATGCCAAGGGTTAAACCACTCTAGGGTAGTGTCAATGGATGAACATACTACTAAATGACACATAAAAAGGGAGAAACAGAGAGAATATCGAGTGAAAAAGTGCACCCACAACCCCACCAAAAAGGAACATCCCCAGTGGAGTCGCTAATTCTGTTATGGAGAAAACTTCCTATGGCTTGGGGTGGACCACAACAGATAGTATGACACCAAAAATAAATCCATTTCCATATACAATAGAGCTAATCTATACTAACACTAACGGATGATAAGCATACCTTATTCCAGATGTTCATAGTCAATCCTCGTTGAGATTTCAATCACGCTTGCACCTACATTCCATTCTCAACAACAACGAAATAGACAATCATTATAGGTATTAAGTGTTAGGACTAATCTAGCATATATAAATCTAATATGTATAAATAGAATCAACTACATCCATGGATAAAGAGTAGTCATAGTTACACACATACAGTGGACAAGAAATGGATATTTCTATTAATTATAAACATAGATTCAAGTGAAAAACTTTGTTGGCACCTCATCGAAATCAAGAGAGCAAGTCCTCCACGTGGGCCTCCTCCACTTCAACCCTCCATCTCAATGGGATGTTAACAAGACAATTGCAAGATTGGGAAGAGCATCAATTGTTGCTCAAAAGGACAAAGGGATGCAGACTCGAGCATGTATGAATGGGGCACAAATCCACTATAGTTTCCTTACACTCATAAGTTCTCCCCCTCTAATGCATCAAAGAGGGTCAATATATAACCCTTTGATAGGAAGTGAAGAGTCATTTTGGAGCATTTCCAGACATATGGAAGGCCAAAGGTCAATTCATTTATGACTCAATGAGGAAAACTCCAAATATTTTTAGTTTTTGGCACATTTCCCAATGTACACGGGTCATAGTGGAGCAAGCTGCATGTACATGCGGTCTATAAGCCGGTGATCCGCGTATACAAATAAATAGGAATTGTTAAGGGGTTTCTAGGATCATCAAAGTTTATTTTGAGCAAAGGGGGTCCAAAGAGTCTACATAGGGACAAGGAAGACCATAAAAATATTTATCTACCAAGTGTGGTAGAATCCATTGTAACATGGTACATAAAGGAGTTGTGTAACTCCTATACATATCCATGAATGAGAAGAATTGCCAGCATATTTAGTAAGACTATGTCTAGAACAATCTTGGTATAGTATAAAAAGACTCCTCTAGTTGAACAGGGAGTATTGTTGTATCTTCACATGTAGCAGCAGTTAAAAGTCCCCAAAATGGTGAGTCATGGTACATTGCTTAGGTAGTTAGGGGATGTTACAGTTTGGATGATTATTAATCCTCCCTTTGACTACATTAATCTATTCGACTATTTTTCTTATCTTAGGAGGTATTTATAACTCCACTAACTTGTATGGGTGACAAACCTAAGGGACACCTTCCTACATGAGTTTAGGTGCCCCATGGACCAATCCCTATAATTTAGGAACCCACTCTCAGTACCACCATCAGTCTCTAACAGTTGACCTAGATAGGTATTCAGTTAAGTCCAATTATGCTCTAATTCCCATCATTTGCATGTTGTATTATCTAAGAGAGAGAATATTTTAAGACACTCTCTTAAAGAAAAAATATGAGATAATGCATTTTTTTGTCTCACATATTGTCTAGAAACCCTCCATTATGTAGAATGCCTCATTATAATTTTTTTTTTAAGCAGGACACATGGCTTGTTTTAATGGATTATTCCTTCCTCTTCCCCACTCAATAAACCTCCCAATTTTAATGAATTCATTCATCTAATTTAGTTCCATACCTCAACTCCATGAACTTGTCCCTTTTGGTGTTATTTTCATTCATCCAAAGTTGCAAGTAGAGTTCAACCCAAGAACCGTTAATTAGATTCTTTATCGAAATTGAACCCTTAAGTAGATCTTTGAATTCTACTACATATATCCATATCATACAAGACCATATCTAGAGCAAAGGCACCTAGCCCTGATCTTGGACTTGCATGCTAACCTCGATTTGACTTCCAAGCGTGTGCTCTCCCACTGCACCATATGACTTGCATTTGATGAGCCTTTGAACAATTCATAACCAACTACAACAATCAATGCAAACTTATGCTTGTGCATCATGGGGTCCATCCCCATCTATAGCAAGTGATTTTTCAAAAGGGTGTTCCAATAGTTCTTAATCTTGTTATTGGTCTACTTTAGAATCTAAGTGATGATTTCATACCACTAGTAACATCATTATCATATCCATATAATTCAATTAAATACAAAAAACCAAGATACTGAGACTAATTTATAGAAACTTTTCTTCACTCACCAACATGTTTCCATTGGGCATGACATGATATTCTCTCCTCACCACTTCTAGAATTGTTAAGTTCAAAATGGATAATACATTTAAATATTGAATGAACCCTCCAATTATGTTCCCTCTCTATAATAGGCTTAAATAAATTTAAAATTTTAAAATTTCACTCTTTCATTTCAGTGATGCATGCATGCGAGGGAAAATTGATAACATCCAAATGCCATACCAGGATGTTCAAGATAGTATGCATACCTCACTTAGTAGTAAGAGGATGGAATCAGGGTTGGAATTTGACAGGAAAAATACCTGTCATGAGGCATTTTTCCTGTCATATATGGTTAAAAGTTTTGCAAAACCGTTTCACAAGAGGAGCTAGTTATTCAACAAATCTGTGTTCACTAGTAATATATATTTATCAAGATGCCATTTATACCTAAACTATGGTTGTCGAAGAACAATGCTATAAAACTTATAATATTAATAGATTTTCTTACTATAGTTAGATAATCTAACAATATTGTACGGGTTATAAGCTTTGAATACACAACTTTCTGTGCTAAAATTTCCAACAAGATCGGAACATGTTGTAAATAGAATTTATTTACAATTGACCTGCACATTTTTTTGTCACTAAGCTGATCACCAACATTGAACCTAATGGTTAGACACAGAGACCAAGAAATATCCCTTAAAGTACTATGTTAAGATCAAGTTTATCCTATGTTGAACCAAGGAAATGGCTCTTTATCGCTAGCTATACTTAAAGGTCACTCCATCACTTCCCTACCATATCGATGGCATTAAATCAAGTATGAAAGCCGAGTTAGCGAAAGAACTATTTGTTAGTATATTTTCCTAAAGGTCACTCCATCACTTCCCTCCAGGATCGATGCCATTAAATCGAGTTTCCAATTTGAGTAAGGGAAATGGCTATCTATCACTAGTTATTCCTAGAGGTCACTCCATTACTTCTATACGAGATTGATGACATTGAATCAATTTTACTATAAGGGTGAGGACTCTTTTACCATTGATTGATTTCACCTTGAGATGTGGGGTTTACTCTATCTTTGAATGCTAGGTCTAAGATAAAAACAAGAATTTCCATTGATTAGTGCCCTTCCATATCTCAATATACAAAAGGCATAGAATTTTACTTTTTATGACATCATTGGATTTGTGAAACCAATTATGAATTTTGTAACTAAAGAAATTCACTTCTATAGTGGACTATGTCCAAAGGTTCTTTGTGAAAATGATTTAGAGATGAATCATGCTCTTCTTTATCTCTATATATAAAGGTGTAATTTTTTTTTTATGGTTCTTTGTGAAAATGATTTAGAGATGAATCATGCTCTTCATTATCTCTATATATAAAGGTGTAAAATTTTATTTTTTATGGCATTAATGGATTTGTGAAACCAATGGAAAATTTAGTTAGTCCGGAGGTTATTTGTGAAAGTTTGAAGGTTAATAATCATTTTAGTGTCACTTTAATAAATAATAAAATATTAAGTAAATTAAAATTTTGCAATGTTCCTTGTAACTTAAAATTTAGAAGTAAAACTTACACATGGTATTTTAATCAAAGATTAAGTAAATAATTTTTTTACAATGTCTACCCTAACATAAACTTCAAAACCAAAAAGATATATTATCCAATTAACTAAAACTAAATAATTAGTGAAACTTGGACACTTCTAGCACTTAGTGACATGGGATGGAGATCTCGTGACCTCCATTTACAACAATTAACTTCATATCAATCAAAACACCAATGAGCCACACACATTCCCCCTATGACTTACATGTAAGTTATTTTGAACACATACTAAATATTTACATATTAAACCAGTTTTAGATCTACAAGGGCAGTAATCCCTTTGATAGGAAATAAAAAATAAAAATGGACCTATACTAATTTTATTTCAATTTATGGTAAAAGATACCTAATTTTCATATAATACATATCATTTTCATCAAAATATTGAAAGATAAAAGGTTGTACATAATTAAGTGGTTGCTGCAATCAAATTAATTAACTAAGTCGGTTGTGCAATCAAGATTCGTCTATGAAGATGGAGCTCTAAACTAGATGTTTTATGACAAGTAATATCAAACATCAAAAACTCTAAAAACAATTAGTTTGACGTTTAGGAATGTGGCGAAATTCCATCACTTCGAATTGCTTTTCCGGTACGGCTCACAGTCCTTCTGTCATCGTCGTGCAATAGCTCAAGGCGACGAATCGCAATTGACCTCCACCATCCTTTCACCCCACCGCCAGTGGTGGGACTGGGCAGTGATCGTGAAAGTGAAATCAATTATCTACACCAATCAAGCAGACATGGTTTGTCGTTCCTTTCTTTCAAAGTGTTATATACAAATTCAACGAAAAGTGTTGGTATTGCAGTTGCGGTACAAGAAACCATCTACCTCATGTTTTGGTGATGTAGAATTAAAATAAAGGCGATGGAGCGATTGGAACTCATCCTGATGTGCGGAGCGCTGTGAGTAGGGCTGTAGGGATTGGAACTCCGGTTTCAGTATATGACAGGGACGAGCGTAGAGAAATAAATGAGAAATTCCGATTAGCCTACCAAAGCACTTGCAAAAGTTACGTGTTTCTGAAGTACTGGGGCAAGTTTGTTGAAAGGAAAGAACTCAAGGCTGGTGATACCGTCAAGTTTTGGTGGGACACTGGGAAGGACCGTATTGAAATCAAATGCCTACCGGCGGCCTCTGATACTGCAACTCCCAGTAAGATTTATTGCTCAGGCTCTTTTATTTATTCTATTCTTTAATTTATTTATTTTATTCTTTAATGTCTCTGATTAATTGTTCTCTGTTACTATGTTAGTGTGTTATCCCGTCATTGAATATCTATCACTCAGGAGTCAGATCAATCTTTATAAGTTGTTTTCGATGTTTGGTTGGCTGCAGGCTCGTCACGTACTTGCACTACAGAAGTCTGCACTTGCCTTGAGCTGGGTGGCACTTACCGTTGATGTGCCTCTGCTCGAGCTTACGGATACTATCAATTGCATTCGCTGGTTTAAAACCGTTAGTATGCTACCTTTAAATTTAGTATAGAAATAGGCGTGTTGAGTATAGTTGATGTCCAAATTTGGGCTCTCTATAGCTTTTATGGTCTATGGGTTTTATGGACTACTTGGTGTTAAGAATTGTAATCTCAGCTATGCACTATGCTCAATACTGCATTATGGGTTTTATGGACTGCTTAGTGATAAGAATTGTAATCTCAGCTATGCACTATGCTTAATAGTGAATTAATTAGTTTATGTCAATAGTGTATTAATTAATTGACTGGTCATATTATCTGATTAATCATCTATGGTATTGACAACTGGTTAAGCCGACAGGAGTTTTTCTCGGAGTCGGTTTTGAAAAGGACTGTACGATTTTGGTCGTCCCTCCCACAAATATCTTTTTCTTACGAGTGTCTTCCCTCTTGTCGGCTGGTTCTCTGTTTTGTCCGCTGGTTCTCTGTTTTCCCATGGTTTTTTTGTGTTTTTTGTTAATGAAAGCATGGCTCTCTGTTTTGTCCGCTGGTTCTCTGTTTTCCCACGGTTTTTTGTGTTTTTGTTAATGAAAGCATGACAGAAGTATTAAATGCCAAATCCAGCTAAATATCAGCAGTTATTATTTAGGATCTTTAGAGGAGTAGTTATTATTTAGGATCTTTAGAGGAGTAGTGTGAAGATGAATGTGTGAAGCCGAAGAGCATCAAGGGTTAGCACAGTGTACAAAGCTTCACCCATTAATAGTTTATATGTGCTCTCACTTAGAAGAGCTACCAAGTATGGAAACATTGGAATCTTTGGACGTGTTGAAGGCAAACGGATGTAAGAAACTAAAGAGCATACAGCTGTTGTCACAGGTTACAAAGCTTCAACTCTTCAATGTTACCAAGTTCTCTGAATAAGAAGAACTAAGTTTTGGAACATTGGTATCTTTGAAGGAGTTGTTGGCAACACAATGCGAAAGCTTAAGAGCATAGAAGCTTTATTCGTACCTCTTATTATTCTTAAGCTGTCCATGATCCAACCTAGTAGTGAAAGTTTTAATTTGTATAAATCATGAGTACTAGAATCCATGAATATTAGCTAACCAGTAGGGTTACTTTTGCATTTAATTGACAAATTTGTATGAATATAGGTATATTCTCTACTTTTTATTAATGAACCTACATCATTTACCAGATTTGGAAACGATATCCCCATGTGGCTGGCTTACAACTCCATGCACTGAACTTGCATTCAACATTATAGATTTCCAAACGGTAATTCGCCTGTCAATCATGATTTGACTTGTGGATTTTGTAATCCTTTCAACCAGTGTGACGACGGACAGTAAGCTTTGCACTCATAGATTTGTTTTAGATTTATCAGTATATGTTCTTAATCGAATCTAATCTAAGACCTCTAGAGACATGCAAATAAAGGATTTACATCGATAGACATGTTTTGGCCTTGAACGTCTGAAAAATAGCCTGTTTCTCTATACATTGAATTACAAATAAAAAGTGTAAATACATAGAACTCAGCAGCTGCTGCAGACTTTGTGGGCAATGAGTATCAGGGGCATTAAATTAAAAGCTCAAAAATGCACAAAACACAGAAATTCATCTGTGAGCAAGGCAATCTGCCTGTTATGTTTTTGCCCTTCCAAAAATGTTATCATAGCACACATCCATTCAGACTCCACTTCGGATTGTGGGAATGGGTACCAAACACAACCTTCGCTTTCGGAGAACCCCACAATCCCCATCAAAATCTCCTGCTGGCAAAACCATATTAATGCCATTGCTCTTATTATCCTTGCCTTCGTATGCCTGCAAGTATTGTATTGCTAATATCAATATATAGAACGCCTCAGCTCACTAGCCTTATCAATATATAAGGAATCTGAACGTTCCCTACTTTCGGGGAGTGTTTTTACTCTTACTATCATTTCATTACAACAATAACAATAAAATAATTTGTAAACCTCAATTCTTTGCTCCATTTAGCTTTTATAATCCATTGCTAGGCCCAACGTTTCTTCTCTGCAAATCTGCATAAGAGTTACACCCAGATTAGACCCCAAAAAACAAAAGAAATTGATGGTATAATAGACTTGTAATAAACACATGCATCACCACCAGTGGTATTGTTATACATATCTGTATTTTCCATTTCTGATCTATTTGTAGAGGCTATTTTTTAAGTTTTTGTTCTTTTATCATACTGTATATACAACATTGAGTAGATCGATCTTACTATTTTTTAAGTTTCTGTTCTCCTATCATACTGTATATACAACATTAAGTAGATGGATCTTACTGTTCTCTCTTGCAATATGGATTGTAGTAAATCCAGGCGCTTGTTGACCGCATCAGCCTATCAATACATGATAATTTCTATGAAAAAAATACTCAGATTGGATAATGGTTCCAAGAAAACTCAGAACTATTAACATATGAATAGAGAAATACTGGATGATTTAACTTCATTATGATTTATATTTTTTTCGGGCTTGATTATGATACCCTTAGAGTGTCCACTGTGACTTTCAGAACCTTCAACACAGTGAAATTTCATAAGGTTGAACACAATGATCCCGTAAAAACCTACCTTCACACTTTGATTTAACAGCACTAAATGAGGATCTGAAAAAAAAAATCCACCAATATATCTGATCACGAGAATCCGAAAATGATCAGGAGAATCCAAAAAGACGTTGGACAGATGCATAGAATCCTTGGCCTCTACTTCATTCTCTCTGTGAGTTCACTCTGCACACAAATCACAATCATAATATGCTGAATTACTACTGAAGATCAATTTACTTTCAGGGGGGAAATGCATCTAAGGATTCCATAAAGATTCCATAAACCTATATGCATTAGTACTTAAATTGTATGTGTTCCATATAGCTATTACAAAATGCTTCAGTTATCAATATCGATACATCTAGACCAAAAAATAATTGCATAACTAAATATTGAGAATCTTTCAATATATAATTAAAAGGGTACGAAACCATTCTGATCAGCCCTTCTGTGCTGATATTACTACTTACTACTATACCTTAGAGATGCACTTCTAGCAGATACAGATCCTTCTCAACGGCATCATCTGATTCCAGTCTTCTAAGTTTGGATTGCCTAATCTCAGGAACACCAAGAGAAGTTAATTTCAAATCGCCTGATCATTAAAAGATAAAAGTCTATGAGCACCATTTCGGAACTCAGTAAGTTGGGCCACATCTAAGAGCTGATGAGGTCTAGAAGAAGCATCAGAAGCCATGGACTTGAGTCTTCCTCTTCAAAGTTGGCATGTTGGTAATGAACATCACCGTTGTTTTTCCCAACATAGTCCTCAAACCCAATGAGGCTCATGCTATTATAATAACCATCAGAACATTCATCCAAGGATTGATCTCAATACATTGTCCATCATCCATATTCAGAAACTCCTTGGCTCTCATCAAGAGTGCCATTTTCCACTGAAGGGCAATTATTATGCAATGTGAACCTGCATTTAGGTCGAGTGGAAGAACAAACAAGAGGTTGCTGTGTTGCCGTTGCCGAACTTAAGCACTTAGGGGTATTCCCCACTGCTCAAATAAGGACACAACTAGCTCTCAATTCTGCACAACCCAATGCACATGGATGCCTCAGATCACGAGGTCTCCTATTATTAAAAGAGAAAATAATGGTCAGGGACACATGGACCAGCGCAGGAGAAAACACCCAAAGGAGAAAGCATTGAAAAGACAGGCCTTGATCGAGTGCCTTCATCTTCTCCTATGAACTCTTCCTAAAGAGAGAAAATTACCCACTTTCCCTCAGCTAAGTGTTTACTCTTCCTAAAGAGAGAAAATTCCCCACTTTCCCTCAGCTAACTATTTTCCACTAACCACTTCTTCTCTTACAAGTTATCAGCAATCTACTGATGACAACTCTTAGCATAATTTGAGTACTAATACGATTTGATACTAACGTAACCAAAAAATCCAATACTAATAAAATACTGAAATAGACTTCTTATATATAATATTTTTAATTAAATATACAACACTATATAAAACATTTACATGTAGTTAAACATATACAATATTTTTAATGAAATATTACATATCAACCATTAAATTTTAAACTTTAAAAAAATCATTCTTTTTTTAAACAAATTTCTTATAACCAAACTTAATATTTAAAAAACAAAAATATAAATACCCTTAATGCAAAAGAGAAAACTCTTACTTATTAATAGTTATTAATTATTTTAAAAATAAAGTAAATAATATTTACCACCACTTACATTTGGAATTAATTAATGAATCTTTAAATTGTGTTAGGGTTAACTTTGAATCTCCAATGAGCAAGGATGTAAGTGGTTTTGGGCACATGGTTATGGTTTTGCACATTTATTTTCTTTGGCATATTTTATTTTTTATTAAAATGAATTAAGTATGAAATTGAAATGTAATTATTTTATAGTGTTTGAATAATTAAATTTAGGCTTTTAAAATCAATTTTCAAAATTAACCCCGTATCGGTATTACACATATAGCTAATATTCAAGGAATTCCAATTTGTTCGAAATTTTCCTACACAAAATGTCAATACCGAATTATGCTACTACGATCTAAATTAGGAGAACCCATTGATGCACGCTAGAAAGTACTCTTACCATGGCCTTAAACACAACAATTTCTGCATCCTCGCAGTTTAAGAACCCCAAATATTTTTTGCCCCTGTATATCAAATTTATGTTTTCTTACAGTTACCACATAATAAATTTGTGACTTTTTAATTTATTTTTTCTGAAAATTCCTCTTACCGATTAGCCACTGTATATCAAATTTATTGCTTATTACAGTTACTACATAATAAATTTGTATTTAGCAATTTGTAGTTGGGAGTGGGTTTCGGGAGTGGGATTTGGATTCAGATTCTATGTAACAATTTGCAACCGGGAGTGAGAATATTTTATTTTAAAAAAAATCTAAGCTTTCAAATTTGTGGCTTTTTACAGCCACCGATGTAGCCATTTGCAATTGGGAGTATTATCTTTCTAGCAAATCATAGCTCTCAAGTTGGAGATTTTTATAGGTACTTATGTAGCAATTTGCAACCGTTTTAACAAATGAGAGCTCTCAAATGTGTGGATTTTTACATCAAAGTATAGCAAATTTGTGGCAAACTCTTTTTAGTTCAGATTTTATGTATCAATTTGCAAGCTGTGAATTGTTTCTTTTTATCCAGTTTAGCTGTAAATTTGGTTGTTTGAGCTGTAAAATTTACTTCACTTCAAGCTAACTATATAAGCTATAAAACAGAGGAATGTCATATATATTGTTTGTCAAGTGAAAAGCTATGTTTTTTTCTGCTTGAATGCACGAAAGCTTAAGGACCTCCTAAGAATAACGTTACATGCTCTGGATTTTTTCTTTGAAACCCAGTTCTATAGACTTCAAATTACAAAAGTGAAACAAACCCAGTTGAAGATGAAGATAATCTTGTCACCTGGTCTTCCAGACCTGGCGCTACTCCACTCTGTAAAGCTTTTGGAACATATTTGTCAGTAATGGTTTGTAGTGTTTTAGGCAAGCTTGCAAGCATCAAGCTCATGACTTGTTTATTTACAAGTATACCTTGCCTTGCTAGAGCGAGGGTGTTCACTAGTTTTGAAATTATGGTCACAGAAGATACTTCAATAATAGTTTTAAGTTTAGATAATTACATCGATGGATGTATAGGCCAGTACGAGAAAAAAGACTGCGTTTTTGGGCTGCCTTTGAAAAAATGTTGCCAAATTCTCTTTGGGATTATAGTTCACCTTTTGGTGTTTAAAATAACCTAAAATTCCACCTTATTTAAATTATCAACATCACCTTTCACATATATTTGCCAGCGTATCCCTTCTCTCTCCTCTATTTTATGCAAAATTCAAATGGCACAATGAATTTCAAGGTGATTGAAAAAAACCAAAGGCATTCAAAGTAATTTGGTTTTGACTATGTTTTAAAGAGTAAAATAAAAAAGTATAAACCAAGTTAAATTTTCATCATACTATCATGTCCATAAATTTTATTTCGGATTTATTTATTGCTTCCAATAAATACATACTAGTACCATTAAATATTGTAGTTCTACATTCAACCGGTTATAAATGTTTTCATGTTCAATGAAGAGCAATTCTTTAAAGTTTATTATGTATTTATCATTAACTTTGCATCTTGTTTTCTTAGTTTTTCCCTTCCTTAAGGTGTTGTGTATTTTATCTTTTAACCAAATTCTAGATTTTTTACTCATTAGTATATTCATGATTATTTTTTGTTGACACCTACACGTGAAGCCAACAAGAGGTAACAAGAAACTATTTTAAATTCCAATTTTTTATTATTATTGATGCTTACTGCTCAAATTTTCCTTTGAAATTGCCTTTTGCTTTCACGACTTCTATTTTATTGTCCCCATTATCCACTTCTATTTTTTTTTTGGTATAAATAGGGTCATGCATGCTAGAAGTCTATTAGGTTCTTCCTCCTTTGCTCCTAATTATATATACATGTTTAATTCTTATGGGTGTTGCAATTGTCTTGATTTATCCTTTATCTTTCCATTTATTTGATCAAATTTGCTTGATATAGAGAGAAATAATGGTTTACTTTCATCTTTTCTCCTTGCTTTGACATTGTGTAGGTTCATTACTATTTTTCATTTCATATGGGCATGTGTTTTTCTTCAAGTACAACACTAGTTTGACACATTGCAAAAAAGGAAGATTGTCAGTATCTTTACTAAAGAAGGTGACTTTTATGCCTATTGTGAACCCATATGACCTTTTAAACTTATGCATTTAGTGTTCTAGATGTATGTTCATTGGTTACACTCCTTTTATTCAAAATATTTTTAAAATACTTGTATTTTGATTTAAGCTTGCAAGGATTTGTAAATTCAGCTAAGATAAAAGTAAAGTGCTACTACAGAAGATGCATTTTGACTGCTAAGTTATGCACAACGAAATAGGTTTATCCAAATTTTATGGAGTCGAAATGTTAAGAATGGTCAAATAGTCAAATTAATAAAAATATTAAGAATGGAAATGTCATTAAAACAAAATAACAACACTTCTTGTAGAATGTTAGGTTGTTTCTATGAGGTTTTTTTCATTATCCTTTCTCAAAACTTTTTCAACATCCTTTTGAACATCCTTTTTATAGTCTATATGTGATTTCAATACATTTTCCTTCATGTAGGGATTGGTTATGCTTTCTATATGCAAATATGTCTCACTTATAAAGAGAGGTTACCTTTATCCTCTTGAATTGTGTTTTATTTTTTTTTTGCTACACTTGGATAATAGCTGTTCAAATACACAAGGTACTCCCAAAAGACCGAACACCTTGAGTAACCGCTTCACACAAATAGATCACAGATCGACACACCGATGTTTGTCACGTGGTTAAAACCCTTGAGAGGGAAACAGTCCATGGCCCCAGCCAAATAGCTACTTGGAGCAATTTATTATGCAAAAGAAAGAAAGTTACATGAGCTTCTCATAATCGATCAACTAGCCAAGGACCCTCCATGCTCTTTAAATAGAGATCATGGACCAATCAGGTGTTAAGCCACAGATCAATGGTAGGTATGATCTAAGAGAAGTTGAAGTGTCGAATCACTCTATGTCTAGAACATATCATGACCGTCAGATTAGAATATTTACAAATGCATACTAAAGAAACACACTTTTATCTAACAGATATATTACACAAGTTGATCTTAACTAACTCCTAAGTGTCTAAATATCCTAACATCCCCCCTTAAGAACAACTTGGGATAGGATTGAAGGATTTACAAAAGGGACACTATTAGGAGAAAGAAGGAGGCATTAGAGCCTATCCCATTTTAAGGACACATTCTTGAACTCCTAACATAGACCGAAGTTTAGAAAACTTTGCTTCTGTAAGAGACTTGGTGAAGATGTCTATAACTTGATCATTTGTAGGGCAATAGAGCACTTCAATAACACAATCATGAACAAGATTTCTCATGAAGTGCATCTATAGCTCAATGTGTTTGCTACGCTGATGTATAAATGGATCTTTGGAAAGCTTGATGGCACTTTGATTCTTGAACCAAAGTGGAGTAGGCTGCTGCTACTTAAATTCAAACTTTGAAAGGATCTATCGAAGCTATAAAGCTTCTTGAATGGCATTAATTGTGGTTCGATATTCTGCTTCTCCTGAAGAAAGAGCAAGAGCTTGTTGTTTCTTACAAGCCCAAGTGACAGGTCCAGATCCCAGACTGAAAACATAACCTGCAGTAGACTTTCGATCATCAAGATCACCATCCCAATATGAATCAATGAAAGCAACCAACAAAGGTTTCCCCTCTGTACTGTAATGAATTTCAAACTGAATTGTACCTCGAATATATCGAAGTATTCTTTTTACTGCTTTCCAGTGACTTTCATGAGGATTTTGCATATAATGGGAAACACGACCAACGGAAAAGGAAAGGTCAGGATGAGAATGAGTCAAGTATAAAAGACTACCAACAAGTTGACGATACAAGGTGACATCTACTTCAGTGGAAGTACAAGTGGTAGAAAGTTTGACTCCAGACTGGAAGGGAGAAGGGGCTAGTTTACAATCTTTCATGTGAAAGCAATGAAGAAGGTCACAAGCATACTTAGACTAGGAAAGAAAGATTCATTCTTTGGTTTGCAAGACTTGGAGACCAAGAAAATAATGCAAATGTCCTAAGTCTGACATTTCAAAATTTTGCTTAAGACTGAATTTCACATGGGTTATAAGTTTAGGGTCACTACCAGTAAGAATAAGATCATCAACATAAAGAACAAGTATGATGAGATGGTTTCCTACTTTCTTGGTGGATTTTCCCAAGTTGGTTTTGCCTCTTTCCTTGTTTAAATGGACATGCAGTATGTAAAGGGTGACTAAGCCGTGTTGCTAGACCCTATAATTTTGTGATATATTACTCATAAGTTAGGCTTAAGGGGGGGTGTTAGAATAATCAATCCATAGTTTACCCACTTAGACATTAATTCCATTATTTTTATCTTATTTTCCTAGTTCATGTGTCCCACCTTGTGCAAGTTGTCATTTTCCTATCTATAATGGTCAAACTTGCCTTATTTGACTCATGTAGCGCATGGGAGAGCTAAAGGAATCAATTCTACTTTATTCCTGGCCTCCTAGGTGCCCTTCTGCTTTTTCTGATTTATTGCCTGCTTTTTCAGTGTTTTAAGGCAAAAGGAAAAGGTAGACTATGTGAGGTTGACTAGTTTTTTGTCCTACACATCCTCCTCTCTTTTCTCCATGCAAAAGCATGTATGAGCTTCCATTCCACCACTATTTAGCTTCCCTAAGCCATTTTTCCAATTCGTGAGCTCCATGACAGATTTGGGATCAGCTTTTTACACCTATGGGGGATTTGCTTATTTTTGGTAAGCCTGCTTTATGCTAGATTCGAATTGCTCCTCATGCATTCGAATCCCTGATGTATGTTATTTATTCAACAACCTATTATTTTACAGTGTTGGCTATTGTACACTGAGTTAAGACAGTTTAGTGTTCAGCTCCAATTTTCAATCTCTTTGTGAGTGATTTTGCATGATCAATTGTTAATTGTTGTGAGTAAAATTAATCTATCACCTGGTTCAATTTCCACAACTTGTGGGTCTGAATTATTCGTAGAAATGTGTAATAAAATGTGCGATTTATTTCAAAATTGTTAACTAAATATATGAATTAATGCAAGAGTTAAAACAAAATACATATAATATAAAGGTTGTAGTTAAAAAAAAAAAATTAAGTGAAACCCCATGTGGGATAGTACGATCAAATTCAACAATGGTATGAATCTATGGTAAATGAATGCATTCAGGAGCCTCGAAGAGCCAACCAAATTCATGTACAAATGTCAAATACAATATAGTAACACCTATGTGATAAAATAAGTAATACAAATTCAAGGAGCAATGGTTTCCCTTGATACTATATTAGATTGAACTTGATAAAACTGCATTTTGATAAGGTATAGTCATGAACACCTTGTAAACAGTAATAGTTCTCCTAATTTAATGATCGTTACAATACCCTTATTTTCATTGATACAATTGCTTAACATGAATAAGGAAATAATAATGTCTGACCTTAAAATTTAAAAAGACATATTGGACCTTCTTCCCCTAAGAGAGGTATGCTCACCTTAAGGATCAAGTTGGTATTCGCATGTTGAGTGAATACAACTATGAGTTCTAAGGCCTTCATTTGAAAACTAGTGATCATTTCATGCTAAGTTGGATTAATATATACAAACTATAAAAATAAGAAAAACTTTGTGTATGACAAGTAGACCTATCTCATGATGTAACTTAAGGGATATTGAATAAGAGGTAAGAAGTAGGATGTTAAGGTGGATATTACTTGATTATAAACTTTAGGGATTCTGGATATAATATTATGATTCAATAGAAAAATTGATCGAACTTTTCGTTAATTATAATAACACATAGCATGGGATAAAATAAGTAAAACTATAACTATAACATCGACGGGTTTTGGTCAAGTTAAAGATTAGTAGGACAGGTATACCCTCAGTTCTACTAACTAGGATGACACAGAGACTATGCATTGATACCTTCCTCACTATTTTGACCATAAATTCAGGACGAAGTTTCCTGAAGGGTGAATATATGTAATGCCCATATTTGACTAGACATATGACTCTAACTCTCGTTCTATATTTGACTCTGGTTCTATATGTATACCCCATCAAAAACATACTTTGCTGCTATCGAGATTATTAGTCTGTGTCATCGTATCATCAATTTTTTGGTAATCAAGGATCTTCTGCAAAAATAGGTACTGTACCACACTTCATATAAAGTATCCATTTATTACATAGCCCATGTGTCCTATAGATTAGTACTTTGAAAACATACATTCATAATAATATCTCCATTCAATAATCAGTTGGTGCATATTATCAACAACATTTCCTTTCATTGTATAACTCATTAAATTGATCACATCATGGGTTGATATCCATGTTCCACATAATATATATATTACATTTATCAATGATGACAATTCAACATACATTGTCTTTATGAATAAAGGAATATCATGATAAGTATAACATAGTAACCTTACGAACATAATCATAACATCATAATCAAAGTATCAACATAAGCATAGTAACATCTTAGACATAGTAGAAACATCTATCATGTCATAAATATGGTTTACTTAGTCGAACCGAGTCCTACATTTACTAAGAAAACAAAATGCAACATGTCGATATCTGTAGTGCTCTGCCTAACTGGTAGAGCACTGTGTCCATCTCTCTGTGGTGTTCTCTATCTGAAGCTCAGTTTGAGTTAGTTTTTAATAAAATCAAGACATTTTAATCATATCACAGGTTTATATCCATGTCTGTTCTATTATTTTTTTAAACATATGAATGTACCAATATGAACTATAAACATATTAAACTAGAAATGTGAGCCGTACATGTTTGATAAACTTCATGAATTTTTGTAAATTAGACAATAATACCATGCATAATTTAGTATCTAAATACCTGGGATTTACATACCTGCAACCAGCGATTGTAGTAGATCCAACAGTTTATTGTAGGCTCCTTCCTCTTCCAGCTTTCCATCCAAGCCTTGATTAACAAAATGATGTGCCACCCTGCCGACCAGCTCTCATCATGTGCTAGCCCTAGGAAACCCATGGGTTTCCTAGCCCCTGAGCCCACAGACCAATAATACCGAAAGCAGCTTCCTTTCCATTATATATATTTCTTCATTTCGGCCCATTTCTCAGTCATTTCTAGATATCCTGGTCCTTGAGTTATCCCCCTCCTCATGTTTTTCCTCCGCCCCCTCTCCTAGTGCCCAGTCCCCCCTTAAAATACCCCTTTTCCTCCTACTTTCTTCCACCTTCTCCACTTCCTTTTCCCCCAAAACACATCATTCACCTCCCCTTTCAGTTTTCGATGCTAGTTAATTCTTATAATCTTGAATATACATTTATTTATTCAATTGTCCTTATCTTGAGCATCCCAATAATTAAGGTTATTTAAGTTGAATCGAATAAGTTGGTTGTCTAACATTAATTAATTCTTGGAATGTTCACCATTGGTCCCTCATGGGATGGCGGTTTAATAGCTAGTCTTATTCAAATCAATTATGTTGAATAAAATAATAATTTAGTAATTATCTTGTGTATAGGTGAGTATCTTAATTGTTTTACTTGATCCGAAATCCGATGTTAGTAATCATAGTAATAAGTAGTATTATAAAATCAATCGTGTCATATCTTGATGGTTATATTCCCATTTTAATATACATGTTTAACCTACACGGAATCATTTGGTGTATTTGATTAATAATTATTTTACTCGAGTTATTTCCACTTGGGTTTAATTGAACAATTGACTCATTTACCGCAAGAGCGTAATAATAACAAAATTATAATAATAATTGTTTAATTAATTAATTGACTATGTTTAACACAAGATCTTAATAATCATCATAATAATAATAGAAATAATTGTCTAATTTAACTATCGTTCATATTTACCACAAGAGGCACTTATTAATAATAACAATAATAATAATAATAATTATAATTAAAGACATTTTATAGTTGTTTGTTTTTAATCACAAGTATCATAGTCATGAGCATGTTATCTCTAGATTGTAAATGAACAATGTTTAAGTCTACGCACGACAACGTTCTGAGGATTATTCTAATTTACGACACTTGATTACTTACGTATTACAGTGTTCACCTATCATTAATGAATATATTAACTTAACATTCATTATTCCATTAACATATTTACCTATGCAAACCTATACCATTATTCATCGTGTTAAGTATTGGTATGCCGATATTGGTATATGTGTGCAAAGTGTGCATGCGGGGCCATTGCATGCATAGATCATACACGTACTATAAGAAAACATCATATATCCTATATATATAATAATAATAATAATAATAATAATAATAATAATAATAATAATAACAAAATAATAATGATTTACATAGATAGGACATTGATGGATAGAAGACATAACAATCGCAAATACCTAACCGAATTAACATACAAACATGTAATATTTTCATCATTATCAATCATTAATTATTAATGAATTAAGGTATAACATCATTTATATATTCGGATTCATTACTCAATCAATTATTTTCAAGGAAGAGACACCTACTACTACTAATCTTGGTGTCGTAGATCCCTCCTGACCCAACACAATACTAGCTATAACATCCCCCCATCCTAACCTACGTCCGGACCCTCCATATCCTTCCTCCACTAGTATAGAAGTGGATGTCGGCTTCACTGACCTGACCACACAAGAACCTAGGAGCGATAGCGTCGGCTGAACAGCAGACCTAGCCTCTCCTAGCAGACATCTGACCGTCGTCATCACAACAACATAGGGAGCGTGTCTCAGCACGGCCCTCCCACAACCTCGGGTACCCAACCGTCGTCATCACAACAACATGGGGAGCGTGTCTCAGCACGGCCCTCCCATGACCTTGGGTATCATAAAAACATATGGTGGAACACATCCATCCCTCTCAACATCCTGGGTCTATATACCCTATCAAAAACATACTTTGCTGCTATCAAGATTATTGGTCTGTTTCATCGTATCATCCATTTTTTGGTAATCAAGGCTCTTCTGCAGAAATAGGTATTGTACCACACTTCATATAAAATATCCATTTATTACATAGCGCGTGTGTCCTGCAGATTAGTACTTTGAAAACATACATTCATAATAATATCTCCATTCAATCATCAATTGGTGCATATTATCAACAACATTTCCTTTCATTGTATAACTCATTAAATTTATCACATCATGGGTTGATATCCATGTACCACATCATATATATATTACATTTATCAATGATGACAATTCAACATACACTGTCTTTATGAATAAAGGAATATAATGATAACTATAACATAGTAACCTTACGAACATAATTATAACATCATAATCAATGTATCAGCATAAGCATAGTAACATCTTAGACATAGTAGCAACATCTATCATGTCATAAATATAGTTTACTTAGTTGAACTGAGTCCTACATTTACTAAGAAAACAAAGTGCAACATGTCGATATGTCTAGTCAAATATGGGCATTACATATACTCACCCTTTAGGAAACTTCGTCCCAAAGTTATGTTCAAAATAGTGAGAAAGGTATCAATGCATAGTCTCTGTGTCATCCTAGTTAGTAGAACTAAGGGTATACCCATCCTACTAATCTTTAACTTGACCAAAACCCGTCGATGTTATAGTTATAGTTTTACCAATTTTATCCCATGCTATGTGTTTTTATAATTAACGAAAAGTTCGATCAATCCTTCTATTGAATCATAATATTATGTCTAGAATCCCTAAAGTTTATAATCAAGTACTATCCACCTTGACATCCTACTTCTTACCTCTTATTCAATATCCCTTAAGTTACATCATGAGATAGGTCTACTTGTCATACACAAAGTTTTTGTTATTTTTATAGTTTGTATATATTAATCCAACTTAGCATGAAATGATCAGTAGTTTTCAAATGAAGGCCTTAGAACTCATAGTTGTATTCACTCAACATGCAAATACCAACTTGATCCTTAAGGTGAGCATACCTCTCTTAGGGGAAGAAGGTCCAATATGTCTTTTTAAATTTTAAGGTGAGACATTATTATTTCCTTATTCATGTTAAGCAATTATATCAATGAAAATAAGGGTATTGTAACGATCATTAAATTAGGAGAACTATTACTGTTTACAAGGTGTTCATGACTATACCTTATCAAAATGCAGTTTTATCAAGTTCAATATAATATAGTATCAAGGGAAACCATTGCTCCTTGAATTTGTATTACTTATTTTATCACATAGGTGTTACTATATTGTATTTGACATTTGTACATGAAGTTGGTTGGCTCTTCGAGGCTCCTGAATGCATTCGTTTACCATAGACTCATACCATTGTTGAATTTGATCGTACTATCCCACATGGGGTTTCACTTAAATATATATATATATATATATATATATATTTTAACTACAACCTTTATATTATATGTATATTGTTTTAACTCTTGCATTAATTCATATATTTAGTTAACATTTTTGAAATAAATCGCACATTTTCTTACACATTTTTAAGAAGAATTCAGACCCACGAGTCTTGATATATACCTATTCATATTACAACGCAATTTTATATCAGATACAAGCTCACTCTTTTCTAGAATGCAATCCCCTCATGTTCCCCATGAATTTGAACCTACCGTGTCTATATACCTTCTTCATACAACTGAATGATTCTATAGGCCTTTTGGATCATTATTTATATCTAATTATATCCCTTAAAGGAAATAGAAATTCCCTTATTAGGCTTCCTAAAACCATTCACATAAACTCTATATAACACACAAGACTAGTCATTAGGGCATACATTCCCATCCTATCATCGTCACCTTTGTTGTTAAATGTTTGTAGGGTACCTTGTCTAGCTCATACTAACTCGACACTACCTATAGCTCCTAAGTGATTAGGGTAAATCAACATTGCACTCTAACGTTTGTGTAATATTTAAATTAAGTGATATAATTGAGTTCTTAACTGTTAATATTAAGTATTTAAAGGTACACCTAACATTGAATGTTTAAGGAGGAATTTAAAACTAATGTTTAGATTTTAAACTTCAAAATTCCAAATGTAACATTAAAAGTAAATATTACATCAAAATATAACATTTTAATATAATTTGTTTAGTAATCTTGCCTCTAAATTAAACATAAACTTTATTTATGGTAAAGATCTAACGTAACCAATAATTTGTAAATGCCAACCTCATTCTGAATTACAAACTATTTAAAATAACTTACAGGCCAATTAAATTAATTATCTGAAGCTTAATATATTAAATACTTTAAGGATTTATAATTTATAATAAATTGTTTAAAATAAATAAAAGAACAAACTATGGGACTGAGACAATCTACCAAGCATTTTATCATACTAGTCAAAATGGGAACCCTACTTAAACCAATAAGTACAAACAAACAACGTAAATACAGAATGCTATGAAAATTTTTACCTTGTCCTTTGTAATTTTTACAGGGAAGTTGGGTATGAAATTGAGCATGAGGAGGAGAGGAAAATATCAGATCGACCTTGAATAGAAAATCGCTCCATTCAGGGATATATATATATATATATATATATATATATATATATGAGTAATAAAATAAAATTTAAAGTAGTGTTGTAACCTGTTGATAATAAGTTGTTCGCCTGGTAACTAAATAATTGCATGTATAATGAGAGCCCATTCCATTAATCTGAATGGAACTATACCCTATCGGCTTCATTTTAAAATCAACCACCAAGTGTTGCAGATCTCACGAAGGAGAACATCAACCCTAACTGCATCAAGTCTATGTCTCAAAGTGCCCATGAGTAATTCATGGGTCTACATCCTCTGTTTTAAGTGTACCCCTTGGCTTATAGGTTTAGCGGGCATGGGTGGCTGTTGTAACATTAGGCTATAGTATAGATCTTATATCAATACATCTCTACTCGGGTTTTCCAGAGCTGAACATCAACAAAATAGTATGATAAAATAGAATGGGAAATGGAATAACTCATCTACAAACCAGAAAGGATGAAATGGATCCAAGCCAATTTGGAAGAGATAGTTGGGTGCGAATAAACTGTGGAAGAAAATGGCGTAGAGAATCTTCCTTATCTCCACGCGGGTGATCGAGAGTGTTAGATTGTACCTGGTGGCTCTTTTCCTTCATCCCCTCACGAGGGTCGAGGTGGGAGGTGAATTTGTAAATTTGTAACACAAATATGCACTTTAACTAATCTATAACTTTTCGTGGGTATTACACTACACAACTCATCAGAACATATCTTAAATGCTTTAAAAAAAATGTTCTAACTTTATAATTAATTACAAATTGATTGCTTATAATTAAAATATTATATTAGAAGCATACAACTCAAAATATTGAAATGACATATGAATTTAAGAAAGATAACATATATACACTAATACAAATATAGCATCCCATTAAACCATTGAACTCAAAATATACCCTAGAAAAATTGAATTGGAAAAACGTGGAAAGAAGGCATTTCTCAGTATTCTCCTATTGTATTAAAACGTAAGACATTATTAATTACCATCTCAAGATGGAGTATAATATACAGTGTGGCTAATTAGTTTTTGCATGGCCATCTTCTTTTGTTTTTGTAGTATTCAATCCTACTCATTTTGATCTACTAAACTATAAAATAATAAATAATTACAATAAGAATGTAATCCATTATTTTTCATGTTGATTAACTTTTTACAAAACGGTAGTCATATCGGGTTAGGATTACATTTTTTACATTTCTAACTCTAGATTTAGCTCAAGAGTTTATAACCTCTTAAATATCCTTTCGATTCAACGCATGTTTCTTCCTACATTCGTCAGAGAGCCGATAAGCATTGTGGGAGTTTGTATTAGTGATACCCAAATGCAGCCTATTATTCCTCAACATGTGGAAAATCAGGAGGAACCCCTTGACCTGTAAGGAGAGGCTGAAATTAATCTGAGAGTGAGTTCTTGTGAAGAAAATGAGTGGTGTCTATATTATTTTTTTTTGATAAATGCAAAATTGTATTTTGCATGCATTTTTGTTCCATATTAAACACATTACTTAAACTAGTAATTATAGATGAAATTCTGGAAATTTTGTCATGGTGCAGTATATTTTAACCTATATGTCAATAAAGGAGACATTGATGAGTAATTGTGATGTTGGTTCTCCCTTTCTTTGCGGAAGAATAAAAATAATATATATATATTAAAAAAAAAGGTTGTTTTGAAGGGTGTGCTAAAGCAGGCACGTCAGTGAAAGGCAAAGGCATGAACATCAAGACATGTCTTGTCCTTTTACAATTGGTCACTACCGACTCCAAGCCCCACTAAAGCATAACGGATCCCAAGCAATAATCATCGAGACTTGACGGAGTTCAAGATGAACTGGAAATGGATCAAAATTATTGATAATAATGGGGGAACAGCTTGTAAGCTTATTAAAAATCCACATTTACGATAAATAGAAAGAGATCTGCGCTATAATAAATTCAAGGGTTAAGATCAAAGTTGAGCTGGATTACATATGATCAGTGCTCTGAAGCTCAGAGGAACAAATGTAAGTTGGGTCTTACGAGGAAGGAACATACAGCCACTCTAACCAGTTTATGCTTACGTCATTTGACAAATAAATTTCCAGGTAAGTAAGTAGTGTAAAGTATCATAATATACATGCCAAAAACACATTTCAAGCTTACACCAAAGAGTTAAAATCGAAATAATTGGTTTTAACTAGCAACATCAAAGCAATACAACTGTAAGCCGAAAATAATTCATATTATAAAATAAGAAAACAACTAGAATCAATGAAATCCATCGACTTACCTCGTTCTGCACACTAAGCACACCCTCAATAACAATAAGCATTTTATTATCACATCAGCAAAAATTAAGATAGTTGATAGGATTGCAACACATGGGCCAAAGCACCAAATAGAAGAAGTTGATGCTACTCAACACATGGAAAGGAAAATGAAAACAAAATCATAGGTACCCTGAGCATCAATATCACAACAACACATTGAGAGGAAAATGGATAAAACAATCTCTGGGTGTTAAAGTTTAAACCCTACTCATCAGTATCGCAGATGTATTTCTGATCATGACCCTTACATTTCTCTGAGAGCCTCACGAAATGTGCTACTTAAAAGCATGGGAAAGCATACACGAATGAATGCAAAAGAATTTGTCAAATACTTACAGCTAGCACTAGATGTACAACAATTTTAGGGGGAATATTAAACTAACTCTGAATAGATTTTATGAGCAATACATTAGAGGAACCCTAAAGCCTCGAATTTGAACAACTTGAGACAAAACACTATCTAACCAATATAATTGACTCATTAGAATTAGCGAGGAAGTCCATTGGCATCAAGGAGAAAAGAAAAGGAAGATTCAAAACCTGGACTCTTAGAATTGTCACCTCTTCCTAATTCCTGCAACGTGAATGGACTGCCTTCGATGATGGATCAAGCAACTTATTTGCTATTTAATTATAATAATTATTAAGTACTTGGCAAGATTTGAGAGAAATTTTGAATAACTAATAAAAAAAATAAAACTAGTATCATATCACAAAAATAAAAAGTGAGTATGAAGAATATAATATTAAAAGAAACTGGAAAGTTTGTATTAAAAAGGCTGCATTTAGGACATTTTTGTTTTACGCATTGCACGTACCACGCTACCAGCAGCATCTATGTGTGCTGTCATTAAATTATTTATCTCGAAATACTAAGACAAAAGCAGGGTCACTATTGAACATGGATGGGAGGCATGTATTGCCGAGTGTCAACTGATTATCTATTGCAACACTCCATGGCCGATACGTGGTAGTGGAGGCAGCTCACATGCCTTCAACCTGGCAAAAGTAGATGAAGCTAACTACTGCCACACAAGGAATATCCATGAGTCCTCAACATTGCTTTTAATTGCAATTCAAAATTTAATTAATTAATTTAAGGTTCTCGGGATAAATATATAATAAATAGATAATAGATTTTAAAAATAAATAATAATACACTAACCAAGAGTGCATGCCTGCCACGCATCTATCTTCAAGGTTGTCCTAAAACACTAAAATAATTCCCATGGATGAAAACAAAACCCTACTCATAGCCTTTCGTTAGTCATTTCCTCCTATTTTTTTTGAGTGATCTCTGCAACTTATCTTCTTCGTAAGGTAAAGAGATTTTCACCATCGTTTCTCTGGATCCATTTAGCGACTCCTTATAATCCGAGACAACGCAATACGAATAGGTTTACTAATGGCGTTTGCAATCCAAATATTGTAACCCTCATCTGCTCTCGGATCTTTCATTCGGATGGAAAACGAATTATCTACAGAAAACTGCTCTACACCTGCCCTTTCCCAAAATACACAGCCCCCAGTAGAAAAGAGGTCGTGGATCAGACAAGTTAGATTCTATTGATGTAGACAAGGTATCAGTGTATATTGTGGGATTACAATAGGAAGATGGGTCATTTGCAGGCCCATGAATGGGGGGAGATTGAAACACGGTTTTCATACTGTGCAGTATGTTGCTTGTCAATTTTGCATCGGCTTGAGAAAATTGATGTTGGAAAGGCTATCAGTTATATAGCAAGTTGCAAAAAAAATAAAAATTTGATGGTGGATTTGGGTGCAGTCCTGGTGCCGAATCACATGCTAGGAAAATTTTCTACTATGTGGGTGCCCTTGGAGTATCAGGTGCACTTACTCATGTGGACAGGGATCTTCTTGGATGGTGGCTCTGCGAACGACATCAAAATACATAGGTTGTATCGTTTTCAGCCCTTGCGATCACTATTTCCAACGCGGAATGCCTAGGCTTATCCTAGGATCAATGAGGCAGCAAGTTATAAGCTTGCGGTCGGTCGGGGACTACGTGATAACCAGAGCCTTTCCCTTCACTACTATGCTTAAGAAGTTGAATTCGCTCTTATTTCTCGCTGGCTTTCTGGAATTAAGGGGTAACTTCGTTTTCCCTTTCGGGTAGCGTGAGTGAAAAAACAAAATGCCATCTCCAGAACAAGGATTCGTGCTTTATTTCACGTCGACCCAGAGGAGGCGATTGGTGTTTTTACCAAATAGTTACTCAACCCAATCCCATTATACTGGGCTTGCTTTTCACTGGGATCCAGTTGAGAAAGAGTGGATTAGTCATCCCAGGCCTGAGAGTAGAAGAATGGGGGCCCCGGCAGTTGTGGCTAAGCCAAGTCCCCAAGGCTGGCTGGATTCCATAAGAGAGAGAATGGTTGTTCTTCATTGGGCATTGGGGCGCTATCCGAGAATGGTCCATTCATCCCAGGGAGGAAAATGGATAAGCAATAGTTGCAGTTGGAACAAAGGTAATATTTACCCATATTTGATTTGTGATGAAAAGTAGATGGATCATAAGCTGTAATAACAGAATATATGAATTCATTTTAAATATTTTTTTATGGTGCATGGATTACAGATGAGTGCAACTTCATTATATTCTTTTATCACTATTATAATCTGGCTTTTAGATGAGAGATGCATTTTGCAATTCAGTATGGAAGTCTTACCCATTTTTTTTTTTTTGAACTGTAAATGCACTCCATGTCATTTACAATTTACTTCTGCAAATATGTTTTATAAATGTTTCAAATAATTATATTTCTCTTTGTGTAGATGCAAACATGCTTTATCTGGAGAGTTCTGTAGGAGTTGGATTTTCATATTCCAAGGATCCATCGGATTACGTTGGCGCCAATGACACTAAAACAGGTGATAACTATTAGTGGTAGGTCCGATGCAACTTACTTGTTAAATTTCCTACATTACTACATTATATGATGATGCTCAAATGTTAAATACTTTCTGATACTCAAATGTTAGTATCTGCAGCGGTCGATAACATTGCAATTTGTTCGTGGTTGGTTTAAGAAGTTTCCAGAGTACAAGACGAGAGAGCTATATTTGACATGGGAAAGATGGACTAAATAATCCCAAACAATCACAGCATGCCCACATAGTTTCTTATTGTACAACTCTTAAAATAAATTTTATTATTTATGTATTTTTTTTTATTTTTTTTATTTTTATCCCAATATATCAACTGCGAGCCCTCTGGTTCCAGATTTGGAACCATGGCTCTGATACCATTCTGTAGTGCTTTGTCTAACTGGTAGAGCACTGTGTCCATCTCTCTGTGGTGTTCTCTATCTTAAGCTCATTCTGAGTTAGTTTTCAATAAAATCAAGACATTTTAATCATATTACAGGTTTATATCCATGTCTGTTCTATTAGTTTTATAAACATATGAATGTACCAATATGAACTGTAAACATATTAAAATAGAAATGTGAGCTGTAAATTTTTGATAAACTTCATGAATTTTTGTAAATTAGACAATAATACACTACTACATTTCGACCAAAAATCCGACGGCAGTATTGTCGGATTTTCGACACTTCCCTGTCGCATGTACGACACTATGATTTTTTTTAAGCGTCGGTGGCTTATCGTTGGTTATCCAACATCTTTCCAATCCATCGGTTAAGCGACACCTCAGTTTACCGTCGGTTAAATGTAAAGCGTCGGTTAAGCGACATAATTTCTTCGACGGTAGTGAATTTTTTTTGAGAAAATAACCTTCATGCTGTCGGTTAAGCGACAGTAGTCAAATTTAAAAAAAAATAACCTTCATGCCATCGTTCAAGCGACGACTATAAACTGTAATCGTCGGTAAAGTGACAGTTTTCGCCGTCGAATAAGAGACGGTAGTCAAATTAAAAAAAAAAAATAACCTTCATGACGTCAGTTAAGTGACGGCTATAAACTGTAATCGTCGGTAAAGCGACAGTTTTAGCCGTTGGTTAAGCGACGGTAGTCAATTTTTTTTTTTAAAATAATTTTCATGCTGATAATGCAGAGTATACCATGGTTTATCATTTTTTTTGGTAATGGGACTTCTGCTAGTTCTTTAGTCTTCCCAACTGAGGAATAATTAATTTTTTAGAGTGGATGCTCTTTTTTATTTGTTTATATATATATTCTCTGTTAATATTTTTGCAAGTTTTATTGCATTGCAAGCGTTTTAGTTTCTAATACTCCCTCGGGACATCTAACAGTGGTGAATCTATGACAGTTCATTATTTCAATCCAACACAATCTAAATATTTTATTTTTGTTGCGTGAAAATACTACATTCTATTTATTGACAATACTGTAACCTGGGCATACTACATTTAGAGGAGCAAAAGGGCTATTATGTGCACACCTGAAGAGCATAGAGATAATACCAAATGGAGATACTATATTTAACCTACTCATTTCATGTGTGTCATGTGCTAATTTCCTTCTCTGCTAAGATTCACTCTCTTAATTTCTCTCTCTACTAATTTCGCAATGCCCAATCCAAACCGCTACTGCTTCAAAAGGATCCAATAGTGCAGTGTTTTTGTTATCCCTGTAACAGACAACCAGGTTAAATTGGAAAAAAGAACATCCCTATTTCATTTGGAAGCTCTTCTCATGGCTTTTCATTCTTCAAATGCATTTGAAAAAATCAAAATGGCAGAGAATATTTTTTCTACCCTCAGCAATGTAAGTTGTCCTCTAGTGGAACTTAACAGCACACAATTGGTTTGCTGGTCTTTGCTAATTTCAAGACTGATGTTGATTATTCGGCACATGATTCTCCACTCTACAACCTTCCCATCCTGGTTGATGTTCAATATAAGAAATAAGTTAATACAGATTACACAAGGAGGAACTTTTCAGCTTCCCACAGGAACAGGCTATTTAGAATCATGGGTATATCATGTGGTACAAAGTGTTATAAATGTGAATGAGGGAGTCACAGAAGAGCAAGGAATGGCTGATCTCTTTCAGAGAACTGTTTACAGAAATTTGCATGCCCTTCGAGTCTAACTGCCACCACGAGCAGGTTTATCAATAAAAAGGTGAACTAAATGGGCATATCACACTGCAATTTGAAGCATGCAATTTATCAAAGACAAAAAATACTAATAGTCACTAACCTGGTGGTCCAGTCAAAAGAATTTGAGAACAAACAGTGACCAAATTTGACACATATTCGATATACTCTGGCCTCTTGAGAAACACATACATGGCATCCAATAGTGCAGTATTTGTGTGAAACAGTAGTAAAAAAACCTAAACTTCAATTCTGGGTGCATTTAAACCATCATACTGTAGCCATATTCTCTGATCTAGAGGTGAACAACAATCATAAAAGCCCTGAAAATGATTGTTTGGATCCTTGAGCAGACCTGTAGCAGCGTTTGGAAACAACAGTGATCCAACTTGAGGAAGCCATCATCTATTAGAGGATTTTCACTTGATAGCTATCATATTCAAGCTACTGTCTAGCTTCTAGGAAGGTTTCAGACTTAGCTTATAGGAGTTTTGTGCAAAGGTTATTTATTACATTACATGCATAGGCAAGCTGCAATGCATAGCTTAATTCTCTATGTTTTTCAAGCATTTAATATCAAGGTTTTGGAAACAAGCTTCATAGCTATGCTAAAGCTTGCAACTACAGACCAAAGTTCCAAGGGCATCAATATACAGGCCCTATGACAAATGGCAAATGGCAATATACTTCTTGTAAGGGAAAGCTTGGTGTTGTTGCCTTTCTGAGCCATGCATCCACACATACCCTTCCACTGATGGTGCCTCTTGCAACGTGTTGTATGCACAATACAACTACCCCTATATGGATTTCCCTTGATTTTTTCCTGTGTAGAATTGCCCTATGACATATATCGTATTTTATAAATATTGAAAGGATTCTACCCCTGAAAAAGTTTCCCTGTGACATAATTATCACTTTCTTATATTGAAATGATCTGCCACTAAGGTGAAATTGTGCAAATGAACCATTCCTTAAACTTCTACCTGATTCTTTGACTTGATTGTGCTTTTTTTTGGCCCCGGTCTTAGTGTTTGATCAAGGAGTGAAAGGAAACAGACTTCCACCTTCTTAATCCATAGCTCAATTCAAAGAGAACCTTGGAGTTATTACCTTTCTCCACCATGCATATAACTTCCAGACATGCACTTCCACCAATAGTTCCTTTGGGAATGTATGCACCATGCAATTCTCCCTAAAGAGGGTCTTTCTACTATACATAGTTTTCTGGGGAGAGGGGAGATGAAATAAATCTTCATTCCAGTAATTATCTTATACTTTAAATGCTCTAACCGTGTTTTTCAAAATACTTCTGCCCTTTATAAACAGTAAATCTGTGTATCTTTAAATATGCTTGCAAAAGATGCTTACAAACTAATTTTAGTTTATTACAAATAGTTATATTGTATTTACATAAAAATAAGTTTACAAAATGCATTCTAGGATGCCTGTCCAATCTCTAAATATTTTTATTCTTGGTTTCCTCTGATATTTTCTAAGTAGAGACACAATATCCTCCCACAGAATCGACATTTTTCTAATATGTGAAAACTATATTAATAAAATTAGCCATCATATCCACTTATTAACTCTAAATTACTTTGAGTTGTTGTCTGGATCTTTTGATGATGCTTTCCTTTTCATTTCTGTCCAGGGAAACTGACTTTTGACATTGGTGATATGAGAAAATTGATTGATGGTCACAATATTGAAGATCGGGACTGGATTTTCAACTTGATGGCTGGTAGTGATCCCTTCTGTCCGAAGATAATTGGTGGGAAATTATTTGTTCTTCTAGAATACAATAAGCCAATGGAGCATCAATGTGAAATCACCATGAAGAGAATTCTCTATATTCTAGACAAATACGGATGCTTGAGAATGTGAAACTATATGATTGAGGCGGATGCTTGAAGACACCAGAGTTAAGTAGGATGGAACGATTCCATTGCCTATCGTGTATCATTCTCTTTTGTTCTCTCGTTGTTATTGCTCTAATTTATTCTAATTAGATTCCAAACATTAATAGAATCTAAACTTGTTTGCTTGATGAAATCCATGATTCTTTAGTTAGTTTGATGAGGTATGAAGTAGCTATATGAACTTCTCGATTCAATTTTACCTTAAATAAGTTGTTATCACTTGATTTGTAAATGTATTGGATTTTCAAATCATAGGTCCCGCATTCAAATTATATAGGTAATCAATTCCAGATGTGATTACCTATAGGGCTTTGATTAAGGCACATTCTGAGGCAGGAAATATACAGGAGGCCTCTGAACTTCTTGATAACATGATAGGTTGTGGAATTGTGCTAGACGACTCTCTGTATAACACTGTCATTGGCAGACTTTGCAATCAATGGAAATTTTATACTGGTATGAAACTCTACAATGAAATAGAAAGGAAAGGCATGCTCCCAAGTATTAGCAGTTACATGTCACTTATCAGAGTACTCTTAAAAAATTGCAGAAAGGAGGAGTTTAATGAGATTCTGAAAAGCACCTATGTAAAATAATTGGCTTCTGATGTTAGAACTTGCAATATGCTGATTGATTGTTTATGCATGGAAGATGCAGATTTTGTCGGATAACCGACAAAAATCCACCTATTAAATAAATTCAACTGTCAACTTCTTACTGTTTATCTTTTGACAGACCTTAATTATATCATAAATCAAAAGGACAAACATGTTCAATGTTATTGAGACAAATGACATTAAAATATCCATGAAAAGATATGCCACATTCATCAAAAAGAATGAACCAGACAATAGATAAAATAAAAACCCAGTTGGATCAATAATGCTAATGTTAATAGTGAATTCATAGAGTAGAAACTTCCCGTATCAATAATATTAAAAAAAATGGACACAGTAAATGGTTTGACTCTTTGAGTTTCCGGCAAAATCTTACCATCTGGCACACATGTGAGAGCGTTCCTTCAATATCAACCACATTTAGTTTCCAAAGTGAGTTAATCATCAATTCTTTGTTGGACTGTAGATATGCTTCCAAATCACCTTCAGAATAATTCCCCTCTGTACACAGTTGTCATTTCATATCTTCTTGTAACTGTAGTAATGCAAAAGCACCTACCACACCCACAGCCAAAAAAGGAATGAGCATTAACTATGAATGCTATTACAATATAGTGCGATATTAATTTGAGAAAGATTTGATGCACTTTCAGACCTGTTGCTGCTGTGACTTGAGATTTTATAAAATGCCCTTTGTTTCTAAACCATTCAGCTATAAATGGCACACCCAAATATATGGCTTTCTTTCCAAGTTCCTTTACTGCCTGTCTTGCATATATTTAACCAATTGTCTGTAGCATATCGCCTCCATAAGCTGTTCAAAAAAGTTCAAGGAACCAATTAAGCATAAACCAATCTAACATTCATGCATTTTTTGTGGATTCAACTATCAAATTAAATACTAGAAATTAATGTAAATTTACACAGCAATTAATCCATGCCACTACAAATGCTATTGGGCCGTGGTTGAGGCACGACATTGCCATACCAATGATCCAGGGTCAAACACCAGCAGGAATAGAACCCTGAACAATGTGTGTTTTAGCTGCTCCCACATTGAAGGAGGGGTGTGATAATGCAGAAATTGGGATCATAGCTCCCCACAGACCAAAATATATGTTTACCCTTACCACTACAAATTTCACCATTTTTTAAAATCCAAATGTTTATGAAAGAAAAAGAGGAAGGGAATATTCAATGATCATATCCTCTTTCTCTATGCCAATAGGGAAAAAATAAAATCTGATAAGCTGGAGCATCTAATTACTTTTAGCATATTTAATAAGCAGATAACCTTTAGCCAACAATTGCATACATATATCTTCCCTCCAATTCCAATAGAAATACTGAAATGAACAAACCTCATCAGCAAAAATAGATTTTCACCTTAGCTTCTAGATGGTGAACATGGTAACCCTTCCAAAACCTTGTGAAGGCCAAGAGCACTAGATCCCTGGAGTCACCGAAAAGCATGGCTCTACAAAGCACTTTTCCCTAAAAGAGAACTGGGTGCTATTCATTAATGTGTTGACAGTAGTCCCTGCCAAATAGGCAGTCCCAGAAAATGTACCACAAACTGTACAAAGTTCTATCTGTCAGCCCACTCTTATCCAAGAGGTCCTTTAAAGGGAGCCACCGTTAAATGAATAGCCATGCAAATAGCCAGTGTGTATGACAAGCCACAGGGACCAGACGCTATGAGGTCAGGATCAGAAGAAATCCAACAGCAATAAGAACAGGGCCAGGACATGCCTCTGGTGAAGCCAGGAGTACAATTTCCAGGAATCAGATTGTTGAATCTTTTTTCCAAATACCCACACCCAGTGTCTCCAGAAAGGGCCCTGGCCCCTGCATATCAATGTTCAGCTTGAACAAGTCCTCGGGGGGGGAGCAACCCAATGAAGTCTTTGAAAGCAATCTTGTCAGAAGAAAAGAGGGCATCTGACAAGCTAATACCTTCCATTCCTTCCAACAATGAGCCTCAAAGTCCCAAAGGTCTCTCCAAGTAAAAATGTTTTTCATTTTGGCCATACAGGGGAGCTATCATAGTTGGCAAATATATGGCAAAGAGCATAGTGTGAAGGAAAGGGGTTGGTTATTCTTAAGGCATAGTGCATGGCTGTCTTTAATTTTATCATTGCTCCAGGCAGTTCTATGGAAAGTCTCTGAGAAAGATCCCAGTTTCAAGAGAGGACACATTTTGGATAGAGTAGACATCTAAAGATACTTCATTACTCACACTTTGTGAGCAGTTAGTTTTTTGTGTATTGAAGGATGGGAAATCAAGCGTTTTGCTGAAAATATTGACATCCCTTTTGAGCATGCATGTCGAGGCACTACGAAAAGCTGTGCTTTTTGTTCTTGATGGAAAAGAATGCGAAGATGATGCACTGTTTTCATTAAATTTGCCGCTTCAAGCAAGTTATGACAAGTCAAAGCAGGAAGAGCTGTTGGGGAAGCTAGGAGCTAGCTTTAAGCTTATAGAGTATGTACTTGGAACTCTGACAAAGTTTAGAGGAATTGTGAGCAAAGAAAACACAGGGAACCTGAACAAACTTTTTTGGAGCTCCTCGTTGCATGGTTTCCCATCACATGTTCATCCAGGGAGTGCAGCTGTGGTCTCTTCTACCCTCTCTGTTGAGGGATTTTTGTATAAAATTGAGCAATTTTTTAGAGCAAGAGATGCATTACTATTGCCAGATTACTCTTGGGAATAATTACTATTGATTATTCCAAGAGTAATATGAGCACCTATATCAAGTGACTTCATTCTTCGAATCATCATAATGGAATGAATGATTAGAAATGGTCGTTATCAAAGATGGAAGAAAGGATACCTTTGGTGCAACAGTTATATAGAGGTGGAAAATTAATTCTTGTTAAATCAACCCTAAAGGCAATCCCAGTCAACCAGAATACATTGGCCTGTATTCTCAAAATGGAACAAAGGATAAATCTTTGGTGCAACAGATAGTTATCTAAAGGTGGAAGATTAATTCTTGTTAAATCAACCCTGGAGGTAATCCTGGTCAACTTGCATACCTTGGCCTATATTCCCAAGGAATTCTGGAGAAAATTTGGGGAACAAGCTACAGATTTCTATGGTCCTGGATAAGGGAGAAAGAAGGCCTATCTCTAGTAAAATGGCAAGATCTTGCAAAGCCAAAAGAACTGGATCGATGGGGCCTGAAAAACATATATCATTTCCAGAAAGCATTAGCAGCTAAGTGTATGGATAGACTTTGGAACCAAATTCTTGTTTAGAAATATATAGAGACAAATATAGTAGATAGATTACAAACCCTACCAAATAATCCAACAAGCCTCTACCATATGGAAGGCAATGATTAAAGCCTTTATATTGATTGGGAAGTAGCTAGTTTGGAGGGTTGGAAATGGGCTGAAGATTAGGGTAGTAATGGGACCCTGCATGGGCAGTGGTGTTGATTTCAAGCTCTATGAAACCCTTCATAAAGAAGGAATTTACAATATGGCTCAAGAACCTTCCCTGAGACCACACCCACATGGCAACAAAATTGGTAGCAAGGCAGAAGTTCAGAACATATGAGCCTATAAGGGGCACAAGAAAGGGCAGTGGGAATCATATATTGAAAAACTAAAACAGAGCCATGTGTGAATTTAGGAGACAAGATAAATTTGTCTGGTCCAAAACCAAATTCCGACATTCTTCAAAGCATTGATAGAAGATGTACCATTCTTCCAAAGCCAAATTCCCTCTTCTGGAAACAGTTCCCCCTATCAACATGAAATGTTAAAATGATTTAAAGTTCAAACATTTCAGCAGCAATCAAAAATAAAAATAGAGTGTGCAGAAGCATAAATACAGATGGAAACAGTTAAGACTAGCCAATTAGTATCTCATTTAGTAAAAATAAAAAAGATGGATTTCTTTGGCCTCTACTTTTTCATGCTGCCAACAATTGTTAAAGAGTATATTGTAGATCTACTAGAAATCATGTTAAAGAAATTAAATTTAAAAGTAAATATTCTGAACTAAAGACTCACCAACAGACAAAGTACACTACATGCTTCTTTGGGGCCCAAAGCTAAAGAAGTTGGAGCTGGCACATTCTCTAAAAGGCACTCGAATAATCCTGGTGTCCATCCAAAAATAGGCGAACATGCTAGAGATGATACAAGAAGATGGCAAACAACTCCCAGTGCTAACATCAACTTATATGGCATATATCGAATATCACCTCTCTTTAACTATCAAACCCATCCACAATAGATTTTACTATCACACCAAGACCCTATTGTCAGATGATACTCATTTCTAGAATAAATATTATAAACCCAATATATTGGCATGAACAGTGCAACCAGAACTTTGCTAATTTTTAGATATGAATTGTTGAGCAATATGTATTATGCTAAACAATATTGAGAATGGGTCTTCTAGGAATATTGAGAAAATGAATATAGACTGTATGAAGGTCCCCCATTAAACAATGAGACATACAACAAAAACAAGCAGTGCCATCTTTTGACAGACTGCAGGGAGTTTACTTATCTCTTAGGTTCATAGGAGTCATGGGGAAAATGGCAGCAGAAAATTTGAAACAAAAGATGGTAGACAGAAGGACAAAAGGGACAATCATATCATGATATGCACAGCATAAGCCAAAACCAATTTTTCAAATAAAAAACGCCATCGTATTGACCTAATGGAACTTGATATCCAACAATCACTAATCTAATCACAACATAAGAAGAAATTTGGGAAAACTATTGTGCCGATGACATACAAGGGTGCCAAATCCAATAACAAGATTTGTGCTAACAAGGGCCATCTTCCACTAAAAAGAGAACCATTAATGTTCTTGAATGAAGAACCATTATTGTTCTTGAACAAAGAAACACTATTGTTCTTAAATGAAGAACCATAATCCAATCCTTGATAATTACAGCCAGAAGGGCAACTGCGATAGAAGTTCCCAAGGGAAAATTCAGTCATGGAAATGCAGCCAACCATGAGAAACAAATGCAGGCCAATCTTTGCAAATTACAGGAATCTTCATAGTTTTTCATAGTTTCTCAAGGTTATGATGTCTTCCTATATTAATGATTTCCTATACTGTAAAGCACAAGCTAAAAAATATGATGTGTTCAATTGAAAAGCATGTAATAAACATAAAATAATGATCCTGGGCAGAAGCTGGATAGGCCTTGATAAAAGGGATCAAAATATTTGTTTCTCCTACCAAAAAAATTCAAACTCCTCTCTGAAGCAACTTGAAGCAGTAGGTGATATGGTTAAGTGACAATTCAGATGGAAGACCAATGAGGAACTATACTTATCCTGGGAGATTTTGCTGGATTACAATTTAGGGGATGGTGTAGCATGAAGCAGCAACAAATTTGCCTCACCACCGGCACCAACAATAAGAAGGCTTCAGCAACTCATAGTTTTAAGTCACATATTAAAAATGTCAGATCTCAAGAAAGAAATCAGAAGCATTCAGGTGAGACAGGTCATAGTGATTATCCAATAACTGGTGTAACAACACTTCAATCAGTATGGAATTATTGCAAAATTGGTTATCATGTTTAGCTGTTGAAGTTTGGGAATATTATCATCAAAGCCACGGATGGGCAAAAAATTATAATAATGATATATTTCCTATAATGTTATAATTTACAAGGTTCTATTGTAGCAGTGTAGCACCATAGTCTCTTGTCAAGCGATGTGGGCTTTTCAAATACTTACACCAAGACTGAACATGCATGCAATCATTTTTGTTGTGAGACACAAATTCCTAAAATCAGTTTTAAGGAAGCTTTTTCAGTTTTACATCACCTTTGGTGAAAGCTGAAGATATTGAACGCAAAGTACAAGCAGTTGATTTGGAGTGTTACCAAGATTTGCAAAGCGATAATTGTTGTCTACATCAATGTCAGTGTCATTTTGCTGATATAGAACAACCATTCAATAAGTTTCATAGAGCTGATATCAAGATTCAAAATGCATTGAAACAAGAGCAAAAATATCTTGAATATCTACATGGAATACTCCCTTGCTGAACACATGAAGACCATCTTAAATTATTGTTTCTCACCTTTCAGATGCGTAATTTGTGTAATGAACTTTCTATCCCCCTTATTGCATGGGTGTTCAAGTGAAAATTTTTCACTTGAACAGTAGAAATGACATGGTCACGTGGTCATCTTATGAGAGTGTTATGGTGAGATCTTCTCTTCGAAGACAACTGTGATCTGATTAAAGAACAAGTGGCAAACATGCTGGAGAGTAGGTTGGATGTGCTATTAGAAAAAACAAATTGACAGATAATTAACATCGAGGAGGATATCTATTATCAATCCATCTCCGACTGGACTGGATGTATAACCATGGTTCTCTTTGCTAAGAGTATTTCCTGGAAACAGTGTTGTCTTTTATGATGCTATGCTTATGTCTATTTAAACGGATACTGTATTGATAGCCCAAGAATGAGGCATTTTAGCTTGTCTATAATTTGAACCAATGTTTGAAAACATCACCAAAAATAAAATAAAAATATTGGCAGAGTCAAGAGACTTTTGGATTTTTTTGGAATTTGTTGCTTAGTTTGAAGAAGAAAGGAAGGGGATTGAGAACAAATGGGTTATTCACTGTTAAATCTGCCCATAAAAGGGGTAGAGGGAGGGTTTGCTTTAAATATTTGAAAATTTAAAAAATAAATATATATCTTTGTTATTTTTTGAAGTTTAGTCTCTAAGAAAATTTAGAAAGCCCCCAACAGATTGTGTATATATGTATTCTACACACCTCAGCCTTGGATGACCAAAAATCTTATTTTCTTAGAAGTGCTATAATGGCCTTGTAATACATTGAGATAGAGCCTTTATATATCTACCTTCAAAGGAGGGCCAATCCAAATGAGTTTGATTTGGTGGTTCCACTACAGTAGCATTTGTCCAACAACAAGCACAAGATCCAACTCAGCATGTGTGCTGTGTGTTGAAAGAGATGGATAGGCAGGTTGCCATTAGGAGAACAGGGCCCTTTAACATCTGACCAGAATTGGTGAGTGCAAGCGTTTGGGAAATGGCATCATGCGTGAAGTCTTTTCCAAAAAAATATTGATTTACATCATTGTGTATACAAAATGCTGTCATCATTCCATAAGGGTAACACACACACACCTGATAGTATCAGTCCTTAAACTAGTACAAAAACATTGAGATTATATATTCACACATGAGATAGTCCAAACTGTGATGACAATATTAAAAGGTACCATGATGTCATGTCTTAGACAAATGAGGTTGATCAATGTCCAAACTGTGATGACAATATTAAAAGGTACCATGATGGAATGCCCTCACCATTTGGCAATTTTTGTTGGTAATTGTAATTGGTATGTCAAGGCCACTCCAAGTATATATTATGTCTACATAAAGAATCAAGAATACCAATGTAAGAACATCTCTCCATGCTTGAAACGATGCATATATCCATTGTGTCATTCTTTTAAACAATTTGTGAGCCTCCTTGATTTTCCCATTTTATATGCAATCCCAAATCACAAAATTATGCACAAGAATGTTATTAAACATTGTTGAGATTTTTCCATCCTACCATTATGGGCATATTTCATAAGCATTATAGTTCACAAAATGGTGTCTCATTGAGACATTCTATAAGCCATGGTTATGTCTGTGGAACTATGTGATATCAACCTTAATACCTACATTTAAATGCAAAATTATGTATCATAACATTTTATTGGAGAACTAAAAACATCATCATATTCTAACTATTAAATAGTCTTGATCCTGCATACCATACCAAGTCTAATATAATTTGTTCTCCCAAAGTTTCCATTATTAACTCAATGTAAATTCATGGTTTTACAAAAATTATGGGGGAACTATAGGAGTCAAGGGGTGATACTCCATTGTGTCTGTAGCATGAGTCAAGGGAAACATCCTTGATTTTTTTTAATCATTGATGTGCATTATACATTGAACCCCCACTATTTTTTTCCATTTTCCCTAACTTGGATCCTTTATGCATTATTTTGCTCATTTTCTCATTTACTTTCTTGTTTCCATGGTTGAGGTGGTACACAAAAGGCACACAAGTCCTTATCCTCAAACCTATCCTTGTTATGTGGGTCAAATACCACATGTAAATACAATAAATGTTGGCCATGTCAAGGTTAAAAACCCTAAATTACTTACATTAGACCTCAATGATAGAATATCCAATTATATTCCACACTTTACATTACCATAATAAGGGACCAATAGACTCTCCTTTAAAGTTCACCTCTAACCTTAAAATTTTGGGTGAAACAAATGTTTGCCAAACTCAAATGGCTCTAGTTTGTTTGAATTATACCCAAACATTAAATCTTATCCGCCACTACCTTCCTTTGAATGAATGGGCGTTGTAGAGGAGGGAAATACACTAAGAAGGAGGAGGCCACTAAGCAAGA
>LPNX010761455.1:84912-164991 GCA_001517045.1 Pseudotsuga menziesii
AATGATTCTATATGATTAACCTCTTTGATATCCTCTTAACATGTTTGAAAATTTTTCTTTTGCATACAAGATGGGGCAGTTTCTTATTGATAGTTTGATTAAAAAATAAAGGATAGAACCTTAGTAGACAATGAAAAATAATCATAAGGTAGTCCTACATTTCTAGAGAAGGACTGCTTGTGAGGAATTGAAACCTTACTAGAGGATGGAAACTTTGGAGGAGATGACGCCATTGTTAACTTACTCAACGATGGGAAATTGGTGATTTACCCTTTTCTTATCTCTCAATTATTTTATTCGAGGGAATTTCAAACCCATTATCAAATCCCTTCATTGAATTTCCAATCATTTCATCACTCTCAATGTCTTCAGAGTTCATCCCATTCTCCAAGATTAAATTCAAAGTCTCTGTAGCTGAAGTAGTAGCAACAACATTGGCTCCTGGAAAATATCCACTCCACATAGAGTTGGAATTGGAAAAACAATACATCCTTGTCCCATTCGCAAAATTATCCCATACCCATACCAAAACCATTAGAGTGATTATTCCAATACCATATCTATACAAACTAACAAGGATAACATAGTGCATTGAAACCATTGATAGTTATAGGAACTGAAAATGCCTCTAGTGCAAGGAAGGGCTTCTAAAAATTCCTGTAGAGAAAATTAAGGTTTCAATATATGTGAAGGTATTCATACTTCATAAAACTTTATGACCATGAATCATAAATTTTTCTGGAACAATGTCAAGGCCAGATAATATTGATCTCCATAGATTTGATGTCTTCTTATCTCTCAGTTCTAGCTAGCTAGCTTGCAATGCACAAGGGTAATACAAACACGGGGCAGTGAAATAAAAGATGATTACCTTAAATATGGTCTGATATCCATGGCCGTTGGTTTTTAAAGACCTGAATCTCGCTCTGGTGCAGCGATTGTGGATGAATGAGAATCCAATGTGGATCGATTCGGCGCCCCCTTTCAAGGACAAGTCGGGGTTTCAAGTTTGCAGAGGAAAGAAAGACCCAAGCAAAATCACAAGACTGAAAGGCCGGTGTACCATTTTTTATTTTTATTTATTTTTTAATCTAAAGGCGCCGTCGCTTAAGAGACGCCTACTATTTGTTAGAGGATTTCAACAAAGTTTGTTGTGTGAAATCATGTACCATTTTATTTAATTTTTTTTATTATCTAAATGCGTCGTTGCTTAAGCGACGCTTACTACTAATGATCCGTCTCTTATCCAACGGTTATGAGAATATCCGTCGCTTAAGCGACGCTTATGGCCACATTTTCAAAAAAAAATTTATCTTTGTGATTTTTGGTAGGTTTAAAAAAAGAAAACCACGTGTCATCGGATTTTTCCGTTGGATTTTGGATCGAAATGTAGTAGTGATACCATGCAGAATTTAGTATCTAAATACCTGGGACTTACATACCTGCAACCAGCGGTTGTAGTAGATCCAACAGTTTGCTGTAGGCTCCTTCCTCTTCCAGCTTTCCATCCAAGCCTTGATTAACAAAATGATGTGCCACCCTGCCGATCAGCTCTGATCATGTGCTGGCCCTAGGAAACCCATGGGTTTCCTACCCCTCGAGCCCACATACCAATAATATCGAGAGCAGCTTCATTTCCATTATATACATTTCTTTGTTTTCGCCCATTTCTCAGTCGTTTCCAGATATCCTGGTCCTTGAGTTATCCCCCTCCTCAATTTTTTCCTTCACCCCCTCTCCTGGTGCCCAGTCCCCCCTTAAAATACCCCTTTTCCTCCTACTTTCTTCCACCTTCTCCACTGCCTTTTCCCCCAAAACACATCATTCACCCCCCCTTTCAGTTTTCGATGCTAGTTAATTCTTATAATCCTGAATATACATTTATTTATTCAATTGTCCTTATCTTGAGCATCCCAATAATTAAGGTTATTTAAGTTGGTTGTCTAGAATTTATTAATTCTTGGAATGTTCACCATTGGTCCCTCATGGGATGGCGGTTTAATAGATAGTCTCTTTCAAATCAATTATGTTGAATAAAATAATAATTTAGTAATTATCTTGTGTATAGGTGAGTATCTTAATTGTTTTACTTGATCCGAAATCTGATGTTAGTAATCATAGTAATAAGTAGTATTATAAAATCAATCATGTCATATCTTGATGGTTATATTCCCATTTTAATATACATGTTTAACCTACACAGAATCATTTGGTGTATTTGATTAATAATTATTTTACTCGAGTTATTTCCACTTGGGTTTAATTGAACAATTGACTACATTTACCACAAGAGCGTAATAATAACAAAATTATAATAATAATTGTTTAATTAATTAATTGACTATGTTTAACACAATATCTTAATAATCATCATAATAATAATAGAAATAATTGTCTAATTTAACTATCGGTCATGTTTACCACAAGAGGCACTTATTAATAATAATAATAATAATTAAAGACATTTTATAGTTGTTTGTTTTTAATCACAAGTATCATAGTCATGAGCTTGTTATCTCTAGATTTTAAATGAACAATGTTTAAGTCTACGCATGACAACATTCTGAGGATTATTCTAATTTACGACACTTGATTACTTACGTATTACAGTGTTCACCTATCATTAATGAATATGTTAACTTAACATTCATTATTCCATTAACATATTTACCTATGCAAACCTATACCATTATTGATCGTGTTAAGTATTTGTATGCCGATATTGGTATACGTGTTCAAAGTGTGCATGCGTGGCCAGTGCATGCATAGATCATACACGTACTATAAGAAAACATCATATATGTTATATATATATATATATATATATAATAATAATAATAATATTAACCATAAATAATAATGATTTACATAGATAGGACATTCATGGATACAAGACATAACAATCGCAAATACCTAACCGAATTAACATACAAACATGTAATCTTTTCATCATTATCAATCATTAATTATTAATGAATTAAGTTATAACATCATTTATATTTTAGGATTCATTACTCAATCAATTATTTTCAAGGAAGAGACACCTACTACTACTAATCTTGGTGTCGTAGATCCCCCTTGACACAACACAATACTAGCTATAACATCCTCCATCCTAACCTACGTTCGCACCCTCCCTATCCTTCCTCTTCTAGTATAGAAGTGGATGTCAGCTTCACTGACCTGACCACATAAGAACCTGAGAGCGATAGCGTCGGATGAACAGTGGATATAGCCTCTCCTAGTAGGCATCCGACCATCGTCATCACAACAATATGGGGAGCGAGTCTCAGCACGACCCTCCCATGACCTCGGCTATCATAAAAACATATGGTGGAACACATCCATCCCTCTCAACATCCTGGGTCTATATACCCTATCAAAAACATACTTTGTTGCTATCGAGATTATTGGTCTGTGTCATCGTATCATCATTTTTTTGGTAATCAAGGCTCTTTTGCAGAAATAGGTATTGTACCACACTTCATATAAAGTATCCATTTATTACATAGCTCGTGTGTCCTGCAGATTAGTACTTTGAAAACATACATTCATAATAATATCTCCATTCAATCATCAATTGGTGCATATTATCAACAACATTTCCTTTCATTGTATAACTCATTAAATTGATCACATCATGGGTTGATATCCATGTACCACATCATATATATATTACATTTATCAATGATGACAATTCAACATACACTATCTTTATGAATAAAGGAATATCATGATAACTATAACATAGTAACCTTACGAACATAATCATAACATCATAACCAATGTATCAACATAAGCATAGTAACATCTTAGACATAATAGCAACATCTATCATGTCATAAATATGGTTTACTTAGTCGAACTGAGTCCTACACTTACTAAGAAAACAAAATGCAACATGTCGATATGTCTAGTCAAATATGGGAATTACATAGGTCATGAGATTTTGTGTTGAGCACAAGCTCTGGAACACATGATTTATCAAGTCCTGTGTTGAGTATATGCTCTGGAGCACATGAGTTATGAGATTTTGTTTTGAGCATAATCTCTGGAGAACATGAGTTATAACATTGGAAGTGTTGGGCATAAGCCTTGGAGCATTCCAAATTTATGTTGAGCATAATCTCTAGAGAATCACATCCTTCACCATTGTATCTCTAGGTGTATTATACAAGTACATCCTAGAATTAGTGTCGAGGGAGAGGCTCTAGAATTGCACTAAGTGAAACTCCCAATTATTAGTGTTGAGCTTGGGCTCTGAATAACTCTAGGAGTTACTGAAATTAAGAGTGTGGAGTGAGAATGAATATGAATAGAACCACACCCTATCATACTTATTTTTAGTTGATTAAATGAAATTTCCAATATAATTCTCATCAGGAGCTGGAATAACTACCATGATACGTGAGGTATTCCAACATGCAACATGGATCTAGAGCTGCTTAACTTAGTTGACTAACCCTACCTAAGGCCTTGATAAAAGACATAAGTATAAGCTAAGGGAAGCATCAAATAAAGCAGACTATGTTATATGATGCATAAATAACTATTAAAGATAATATGTAAAATTTATATATATTATGAATAAAAGAATAATTGTATATATAAAGAAATACAAATAACTAAAATAATAAATAAATAGTCTATGTATTTATTATTTACTAAAATGAATAAATAAATATTACATTCTAAAGTTCAAATTAGGAACTAGTAAAAAGTTCTGAAGCTAAACAAAATAATTATTAAATCCACATAAATCAATTAAAGATTATTTTCAAGAAAATAATGGATTCTTGATCCAAGTGAAGTTAAAAAAAACATTCGTCCTTTCCTAAAAGATTGTTTATAAATACCCAAGCCAAGAGAAGGATTGGGGGATCTTATCATTATTCCAAAGTAGTTTTGGAGAGCATTTAGAAAAGAAAGCATTCTTATATAGAGCATGAGATTCCAAATAAGAGGAGCCTCACCTTTAGGAGTTATAGATCACTTACATGTTGGAGATATCTCGGGGGGAGCCAGATAAGAACCAGGAATGGTTTCGGGTCATGGTTGGGAGGAATGTGGTAGTCCCAAAGTTATTTGGTTATCATATATAAGATGAGAAGTAGCTAGGGTTTTATTAATTCCGTGTATTTAAGTGTACATGCTTCATAGCCATTAAACAAGCTGAATAGTTGTAGGTATGAGGTTTCTACACCTCCCAATTTTATTAAATATGTTTACAAGTTATACTTATAGTTATTATGCTATGGATTAAAGATATGCAAATTTTACCTTCAGTTGAATACATGTTTCAGGTTGTTTAAATTAAAACCCAACTTTTAAAATTCTTAGATAGATTTTAGGGTTAAATTTCTCTCAGAATTATATTTAACCAGTTTTTAAAAGTTTTGTCAAAGTGTTAACCTATATTTAAACCTTAGTTTCTATATAAAACTAAATAACCAGATCTCTATTAAAATTTTACTGATACTAAAACCCTTATGTAGTTTTTTACAAAGAACTTGTACAGGTCGATTCAACCTTATTTTAAAATAAACTAGAGATTAAAATAAATAACAAAAACAAATTAGAAACATATTTATAGACATTCAAACCAAGGATCGAATCCCTTAAAATAAAAACTCAAACCCTTAAGCTAAACAAAGTGCTGTAAGATTTCATATTGCCAGCAAACACAAAACATATAACACATAAAACTCATCTACGAATAAACTATAAACAAATTAAATTTAAACAAATAGATTTACCATAAATCCTCATGGGAAAGCTAAGAGCCCATTCATGAATTCAAAGAGGAATAATTGGTATACTTATAATATAAAAAACTTATAAACATTACACACCCACCCAACAATCAAATCCTGTCAAGGATTGGAAACCTACCATTTAATTTCCAAACCAAATCTATCTACGCAACAAGTTTAGAAAATACAATAACAAACAGAACCATGAACCAAGTATTCAATCCAATACGCTCCAACTAAATGAGCAATGAATGATTAAAGGAATACGCAAAATAAATTGCACATACACATATAATTAAACCAAATGATATACAATGCCAATTAATATTCACAAAAAGTTAATTAAACAATATCCCCATCCAACGATCTACCCAAGTTCGAATTGCGTAGATCCTATATGGGACCGGTAAACATATCTAAACCACATAAAATAATCATATAAACAATACAACCCAATAACTATTCCATTAAAAAGAGTTCCATAAGTCACCTCATAAGAATTAAAAATTAAAACCAACACACACGTTGCGTTGTCCAAGCCAACGGTCTCCCATGAAATAACTCAAGCATAATAACCAACCTACAAAACTCATTCATTAAAAAAAATACTAACCAATAATTCTCCCACGAAACAAAAATCCCATATGAATCAAGATCTCTGCCCTTGGCATCTCTTACAAATAGGTAATTTATCTACATTAAAATAAATTTTTTCCATTAACAAAGCTTAAACCATACACGATGAATCATTTCAAACTAATCGCACCAATAGTTAAAAACACCCACGATATTTTTCCAAAATCAACATTAAGACCAAAATAATGATATCATAGTGCCATTGCTTTGCAATGGCACTGATAGATTTTATAACTGTATCCAACCAAAACTCACAGAGCTCGTAGCATACACCAAAACAAAGAGCCAAGTCATTCTTTAACCCAAAATTTTATCATGACATCTATACCTTTCAAAACCATTAAGTTTTTACACAGTTGCATAAAATGCTCGAACGGGCTAAGATCGGTTTCCCAAACCCAAACCGATGGGATAACAACCTAAGATTTACAAGCATCATTTTCCAATACCCACAATTGAAACCTTGTCGCAACATAAAAAAACAAGCATTTGGGTAAAGGCCCTTTCTCTATGTTGGCTTACCTGGATGGTTGTGAGTCAACCAAGCCTCTTCCCATCCATTAGAGCACTCAAGATGCCTCCAAAACCTGTAAAACCGAAACAAAACAAACATGAGAAGTATGTCGTAACATATTAAAACCAAAGGAAACTTAAAAAGTTGAGAATTACATGAATCGATGGCATACATGTTAAGGAGTTTCACACCAGCACTATGAGCCCAACCAAGGTATATGCAGCTCCAAACCTTGGAGCATGAACCTCCCTTATTACCAAATGAAAAACCCAAATAAATGATAGATGAAACCCTAGCACAAGGAATAAGGCTTGAATCCTGCTCATCATGTGGATCATTGAATGCACCAACCTGGCCCGCAACTTTTCCCAAATTAAATCCCACATCCATATAGTTTGGCTTCAAACTTCTTGCCATCAAAATATTTAAACCTTCAATACCATAGTTTCAATTGGTACATAGTTTTAAACCCTCAACACTATAAGTTAAAGCATATACCATAGTTTACAAGTATGTGTTAATATATTTAGGCTTAGAACCCTTTCCTCCTTTAGTTTGAGCATATAATTTATTATTTCTTAGACATAATATTTAGTGATTAGGTTTAGCTAGTTGTAGATGCTTAGAATATTTTTTTGTCATGTTCATAATCCCAGGTTTATAGGCAAATTCACCTGCAAGAAAATAGGTACACATGTGTTAGTTCACAATGAACTAAGTAAGCCCAGTAACATAGGACCCCTTACCTTTCCGAGTGAGTCGATAGGGAAAAATCCCTCTACTCCACCCCTTTACATACATAGGTAAGTCAATCCCTTTGTCGGAAATAAATAATAAATAGGTAATGTAACATGAAAGCAAAACATGTACAACATAATATCAACAACATTAATAAACTAGATAAGTATGTACATAAACTAAAAGCACATTGAAAAATACAATAGTAACATGTAAACATCATCATCATAGATAAAACAAACAACAGGGAAAATAAAGATAGAACTTAGACTTAGTTCTTTATCCAAGTTTTTATTACGCAGTAAAAAAAAGACGTCCTTAAGATCTTAGTTGATTTATTAGACTACGAATTTTTTATTCATTTATGGATTTTAGGGACATTACAGTCTTATATAAAATATTTTAGGAAAGGGTAGTTGGTTTTAACTTCAGTTTAATCAAGAATTCATTACTTTCTTGAAAATAATCTTTAATTTGATTTATATGGAATTAATAGTAATTTTGTTTAACTAGAAACTTTTTACTAGTTCCTAATTGAGCTTTAGAATATAATATATATTTAATTACTTTTAGTTTATCATAAGACTCTCATTTATTATTTTAGTTATCCATATTCCCTTATATGTATATATTCTTTTATTCATAATATATAAACTTTACATATTATTCTTAATATTTATTCATGCATCGTATATCATAGTTTATTTATGTTAGAATAATCAACCCATAGTTGGCTACCTTAGACATTAATTAATCCAATTTTTGTCTTGTTTTCCTAGTTTCCATATTCCATCTTATGCAAGTTGTCCTCCACACATCCAAAGTGGTCAAACTTGATAAATTTGAGTTATGGAGCACTTGGGAAACCACTTGGAATCAAATCTGCTTTATTCTTGGCCTTCCGAGTACATGTCTGCTTTTTCTGCTTTATTGCCTGCTTTTTTTTAGTTTTAAGGCAACTGGGAAAGTTTAACTAGGTGAAGTTAACTTGTTTTTTTCCTCATCATCCTCCACCCCTTTATCCTAATAAAATCTTGTATGATTTGTCCTTCTATCATCTATTAGCTTTCCTTATCGATTTTTCCAATTCGTGAGCTCCTAGACAGATTTGGAAACTGCTTTATGCACCTATGGGGGATTTGCTTAGATTTAGTAAGCCTGCTTTTGACCAAATTCAAATGGAATCCTTATGCATTAGAATCTCTCATGTAATTATTTATTGTGGAATCCTATGAATTCATAGGGTTGGCTATTGTACACTTATTCAATACAGATTAGTGTTCTGCTCCATATTGAGTCTCCTTTGTGAGTAATTTGCATGTGTAATTGGCAATTTTTGTGAGTGTAATTATTATAACACCTACGTTCAATTTCCACATGGTATTAGAGCCTTTTTAGATCAATTTCTCTCCTTCCAATTTGTTATTGCAGGTTCAACATCATTGACTAGGAGCATTCTGCTGACTGAAGGGACACTTTCTGAGCTATGGATCAATCTCAGAAGATCATCTTGACTCCATTTAACTTATTTGAATGGAAATCAGAGATGGAGATAATGTTGAGAGTGAAAGGCCTCTATAGAGTGACTATGGAAACAGAATCAGAGCCTAATACAGTTGAAGAGAAGATTAAATGGCACAACAGGAGGGATGAGGCCTATGGTCTCCTGTGTCTGAGCATATCGAGAGACCTCCTTTTCCATCTTGATGGATTAACATCACCAAATGAAGTATGGGAGAAGCTTGTTGAGCTTTTTGGTAAGACATATGATATGAGGGGACATCAAATTGAAAATGAATTGATATCCCCGAGTCCCAATAGCTTTGAATCCCTGTAACTCTATTTTTCCAAGTTCAAAGCACTTTTTTTGCAGCTAAAACAATGTGGGATTGAAAAGAAGGATGAGAAACTAGTTTTGGCCATACTCTTGAAGCTTGGCCCTAACTATTCAATGTTTATTTCGACCTTATATGCCACAAAGTTTATAGCTCGAGCCTGGAAAATGCCTAGCTTTGCATATTTTATGGAATCTCTCACATAAGAACAAGATAAATTGGTGATAAAGGGCACGATCAAACCTTCCAAAGACCAAGCTCTGGTTGCTGGATATCCAAGGGTGGATTCAAAAATCAAGAAGAAATCTAAGAAGTCACCTGATCAAAAGAGAGACAAGAACAAGTCTTCAGAGGAGCCTCAAGGTTCCAAGAAGAACCCCCAGAAGAAGAAGAACAAAGGAGAAATGAGCAAGTGCACATATTGCAGTAAGGGAAATCATTTTGAAAGCTCCTGTATGAATAATAAAATATACATGATGACCCAAATCCTAGAGAAGAATGGAATATCCCTTCCAGAGAGCTCAAAGAAGAGGGAAGGAGGATCAAATTCAGAAAACAGAGAGAGAGTTCATGCATTGGTTGTTGGCACATCAAGCTCACCTAGTTTCATCATTGATTCTGTAGCTTCAAGACATATGGTTTCGACCAAAGAGGCATTCACCTCACTTGACATTTCAAAAGGTCCAGCAATTGTACTCGGAGATGAGTCTCTCACTGAAAGTTTGGGAAAAGGGAGGATTGATCTTAACCATGGTAAGTTCAGTAATGTATTGTATGTTCTAGGTCTTTCCTCTAACCTCTTATCAGTGTATCAGATGACCCACATAGGGTCTCCAAAGAAGGTCATATTCTCCCATGATGAAGTTGAGATCACGGATATCTCAAGTGGTAAAGTCATTGCAAAAGGAGTTGCAAATCACACTTCGAAGGTATACATGTTCTCACACTTCCTACCCTACTCAAACCCCTCTGCTCTTCTGATTCATGCTAATGAGGCAAGCAAGCTTTGGCATGAAATATTTGGCCACCTAAAATACAAGTATCTTTTTTATCTTAGTGAAAAATAAATGGTCATAGGGTTACCAAAGATTAAGTTTTCCAAAGGATTCTGTCAAGGTTGCATCTTAGGAAAACACCTAGAGCATAAATTTGAGAAAGCTAGTCATGAGAGAACCTCTGCACTTCTTGAGTTGATCCACAGTGATGTTGCTGGCCCATTTCCTCATATTTCAATGATTCAGGCCAAATATGCATTGACAATCATAGATGACTTATCCAGGTATTGCTGGGTTTACTTCCTGAAACACAAGTCTGAAGTTTTTGGCCTCTTCAAAGTGTTTAAGGCTTTGGTTGAAAACCAGTCTAGGAGGAAACTCAAGGTCCTCAGATCTGACAATGGTCGTGAGTATTTCAAGTCTGATTTCATTCAATATTGTGCAGATGCATCATTCTATCCCTTACACACCACAACAAAATGGTGTTGCTAAGAGGAAGAATAGATCACTGAAAGAGATGGCAACATGCATGATGGAGGCTTAAACTTTGCCACCAAAGTTTTGGGCCGAAGGTATAAAATGTGTAGTCTATATATAGAATAGTGTGCCTCATAAAAAACTTGATGGTATGACTCCTTTCGAATCATGGAGTGGGAACAAGCCATATGTGACCCATTTCAGGATTTTTGGCTCAAGGGCTTGGGCTAGAATTCCAACATAAAAGAGGAAGGCTTTGCAGCCCCAAAGCAAAGAGTGTCTATTTGTTGGGTACTCTGAAGATTCAAAAGGGTACAATCTTATCAATTTAAGCACAAACAAATCCTTCATTGAAAGGTGTGTTCAGTTCCAAGAAGATCCCCTAGCAGCAGTGGAAGTTGGAGAATCCTCTTCACCACCAGAACCTTTGAATGTAAGTGAATAGATAGTTGAACTTGCTGATTCTGATATGTCTGATAATGATTATTTAATTGCATATCCTAATAGTCCTACAATACCAAAATGGGAAGCAAATACCATTCATGCAGCTGGAGAACTAGCTGGAAATCCTAATGATCCTAGGAGGACTAGATCTCTGTTTGAGAGTGCTCTGTGCATGAAATATCTTATGTTTGTAGAGAAATGATATATGATGGTTGAATCAGACCCAAAAACATATTAATATGTAGCAAATTATCCAATATGGCAAACATCCATGAAAGAAGAGTTCAGCTCACTCCAGAAGAACAACACTTGGGAGCTGGTTGATCTTCCCCCAGGGAGGAAGCTAGTTCAGTGTAAGTGGGTTTACAAAACCAAATTTTCTGCTGATGGTTCAACTCTAAAATACAAGTCCACATTGGTAGCCAAGGGCTACTCATAGTTACATGGCATATATTACAATGAGACCTTTGCACCAGTGGCAAAGATGGACTCCATCAGGCTAGCCTTAGCCATTGCAGCTTCTAAGCAGTGGGAGGTACATCACATGGATGTGAAGTGTGATTTCCTAAATGGATATCTCACTGAATATATTTACATGCAGCAGCCTCAATTATTTTATACTAATCCATCTCTTGTGTGCAGGCTAAAGAAGTCATTGTATGGGCTTAAGCAAGCCCCCAGGGATTGGCATGCCAAGATTGATAGTTTTCTGCTATCACTGAATTTTGTTCGATGCAAGTCAGATCCAAATGTATATTTGAAGCTGATTCATGGTTCATTAGTGATCATTATTTTTTATTTTGATGACCTTCTCATTACAGGAAGCTCAAAGGATGAAATTGCCTCCTTGAAGGATGCAATGAACCATGCCTTCTCAATGACTGATTTGGGCTTATTGAACCAATTCTTGGGGCTCAAGATTGCTCAAACCAAAGATGGAATCAAAGTACATCAGTCCAAGTATGCCTTGTATTTTTTGAACAAATTCAACATGAAGTATTGTAAACCAAGCAAGACTCCTTTCCTTTCAGGAATTAAGCTTGAAGAAGATGATTCTTCACCTATGGTAAACAATACACTGTATAGGCAATTGATTGGATGTTTGTTGTATCTTACACATACTAAACCTGATATTTATTATTCAGTAAGATTGGATTCAATATACATGGATCAGCCTCATGAGATCCATTGGAGAGCAGCCAAAAGGATCCTTAACTTTGTTCAGGGAACAAGGACTCATGGGATCTTCTACAAAGCTAAATCTGATCTTGATTTGATTGGGTTTACTGATAGTGATTGGGTAGGTGAAAACACAGATCAAAAGTCAACATTAGGATATGTGTTCATGCTTGTTGAAGGACCAATCATCTGGTCAAGCAAGAAACAGAGTGCCAATTGCACTCTCATCTACAGAAGCAGAGTACAGAGGAGTTGTAAATGCAACAACTCAATTTACGGTTGCAGGGGTTACTTGGTGAGTGTGGCTTTGAATTAGAATACTCAAATACTATCTATTATGATAATAAAATTACCATTCAAATATACAATGATCCAGTCCAGAGACAAAGAACCAAACACATTGAGATCTATATGCACTACATCAGACAGCTTGTACATGATGGCACCATTGACGTACTCTTCTATTCATATTCAGAACAAGTAGCAGATATCTTCACCAAATTTTTTTGTGAGAAGACATTCAGAAATATTAAATCACTACTGGGGATTTCTGATCATGCTGTGAAGCATGAGTGATGACAGGATTTCCAAATTTTGTTTTACTGTCCATGTTTAAGGGAGGATTTTTCCCACTGGGTTTTTGCCTCTTTCCTTGGTTAAATGGACATGTAGTATGTAAAGGGTGACTAAGCCTTGTTTATAGGCCCTATTATTTTTTCATATTTTACTCATAATTCAGGCTTAAGGGGGGATGTTAGAATAATCAACCCATAGTTAGCTACCTTAGACATTAATTAATCCAATTTTTGTCTTATTTTCCTAGTTTCCATATTCCACCTTATGCAAGTTGTCCTCCACACATCCAAAGTGGTCAAACTTGCTAAATTTGAGTCATGGAGTGCTTGCGAAACCACTTGGAATCAAATATGTTTTATTCCTGGCCTTCCTAGCGCATGTCTACTTTTCCTTCTTTATTGCCTTCTTTTTCTGAGTTTTAAGGCAATTGGGAAAGTTTGACTAGGTGAAGTTAACTTGTTTTTTGTCCTCATCATCCTACACCCCTTTCTCCTAAGAAAAGAATGTATGAGTTTTCCTTCCATCATCTATTATCTTGCCTAATTGATTTTTCCAATTCGTGAGCTCCTAGACATATTTGGAAACTGCTTTATGAACCTATGGGGGATTTGCTTAGATTTAGTAAGCCTGCTTTTGACCAAATTCGAATGGCATCCTTATGCATTAGAATCTCTCATGTAATTATTTATTTTTTCAGCCTATGAATTCATAGGGTTGGCTATTGTACACTTATTCAATACAGATTAGTGTTCTGCTCCATATTCAGTCTCCTTTGTGAGTAATTTGCATGTGTAATTGGCATTTTTTGTGAGTGTAATTGTTCTAACACCTGGGTTCAATTTCTAGAATTTATGTTCATGCTTCCCTTAATTTACATTATTTATTTGATCAAGGCCTCATGCAGGGTTTGGTCAGTCAACTAGGTTAGGCAGCTATAGATCCTACTTGCATGTTGTATTATCTCATATATCGTGGTAGTTCTTCCAGCCCGGAACGAGAAGTAGATTTGAAATTTAATTTAATCAACTTAAAATAAGTATTAGAAGGGTTGATGCTATTCAAATTTTTTCTCACTCATCACACTTAAGTTCCTAACCCCTAACACTATTAAGAGACTAAGCTCAACCCTATTAATTGGGCATTACACTAGTACAAATCCCGAGCCTCTTGCTCAACACTAATACTAGGATGTACTTATATAATACACCTATGGATACAATGGCCAAAGATCTGATGCTCTTGTTCTTATGCTCAACATCAATTTGAAATGCTCGAGGGATTATTCCCAGCACTACCAATATTATAACTCATGTGTTCCAAATCTTATGCTAAACACAAAATATAATAACTTATGTGCTCTAGATCTTATGATCAACACAAAATCTTATTACTCATGTGCTTCAAGGCTTACACCCAACACATTATAGAACTCAATCATGCATTCAATCTTTTGCACATTGGATCACAATAATAATCTTAGTATATGTATTTGTTGCTCGCCCAATAATAAATCCACTACATCGTACCAAATCAATAGTCCTTGTCCATCAAGGTCCAATCCCAACATACATAATCATATACAAGATAATAAAACATGTGCATTGGCTTACACCCAATATATCGAACTAATCAAGATAACTCATGTGCAGTGGGGCATACACGCAATATATAAACATAAACGTCAAAGTAACTCATATGCAATGGCGCTTATGCCCATTATAGTTAAGGCACAAATTTAGGATATTACAAGTGAATATTATGAAAAGTGATAAAAAGTTAAGATCCATTCTTTTTAATAATTCTATCCATTACAATCCTTGTAAAACATTAGCATCACCCATTTGGGTTGCAATCATGGGGACATCAAATGACTACTCCATGGTAGTAAGATTAATATTATGGTACTTCCCTAAAAAATTTAAGGTACCTCCATATGCACTCATTATTTGAAATTTTGGTGTTGGATACATAAATAAAATGAGAATATCAAGTCTAATTTGTAATTAAGGAAGTTATGGATACTAACAATATCAATAAACATTGTTACCTTTTTTTTTATATCCTTCTATCTCAATAGTTTTAGTGTTAATGGTAGCAAATACATGGAAATATATCATTGTAATAGTACTAGATCTACTTTTTGACATTTTATTAGTTATAGATCTTATTCCTCTTCACAATCTATGTAGAATAGTTTGTTCTCACTATACTTATGTCCCTTATTGTACTTTATATCATAATTGGAACATAGTTCATTTTCTCATATTTCCTCCATTTGATATGTAATCAACCTTGTAATTTAAATGAGGTTGGGGTGCATTTCCCCCTTTATAGATGTCAGTAACAACCTTTTTAGTAGCCATATTTTTACTTCAATTTTCCATACCAAGATAAAATCATTCACTAGTGATATAGTTTTAAATATATGTGCTTCATGTTCATGATATCCTTTGAAGTGCCCATAAAGAGATCCAAAAAATTATCCTCTGGAATGTTCTTTAGTCAAAGTATCAACTTATGAAACTAGTTATTGTGCTATGTAACTTGAGATTTTTGTTTGATATTTATCAATTGGATAAACAATATGTTTCTCTTAATATCCCCATAATGTGTGATCAATTCATTTCTAAATATAGACCAAGAGACAATAGAATCCATAAGCAATTGAGCATTGATATATGGCTCACCTCATTTAAAAAGAGAGACAACTTTGAGATAACATTCACAAAAGAATGGCATAAGATGAAATTATTTGGTGACAAAGGTCTCGTCTAAGGTGTCTATAAGAGGAGAAACTAAACTCAAAATTATTTCATGATTTGATGATTCATCATAGACATCACAAAAAAATGCATTTCCTCTAATCGGACCAGGGACGAAGAATCTCCATGCATGAAGAAATCAAGAGGGAACTAATTTCATTCTATTGTAAAGTTATCACTAAATGAGCCATCAATCAAGATGATGCCATGAAAAAAATAATTTAAAACATTCCCTCTCTTTTCACTGAGGAGCATAACAAAAGTATTCTCTAGATCATATCTATGGAGGAGGTTGAGGCTATCATCATTGGAATGCTAGAAGGAAAGGAATCATGACCTGATGGATTAAGCATTGAATTTTATCACCATTTATGGATCATTGTGAATCATGAGGTCTAAAAGGCTATTGAATATTACATATATAGGTTACTCTCATGCCAACCTTTAGTGCTACTTTCATCACACTCATTCACAATGAAAATCTCCTACTTATTCGAGTAAATGTTTTCCTATTTCTCTTTACAATGTCATTTTCAAAATTATCACCAAAGTAATTGCTAACATGATCAATCCCATTCTTCATTACTTGTTTTTGGAGGAACACTCAAGGTATGTAGAAGGAACCCATATTTTTTAGAGTACCTTTGTGGCCCATGAAATAATTTACTCTTTCAGGATATACAAAGGAGGGAGTGCTTATCAAGCAATATCTTTCAAAATCCTTTCAAATAGTATCCTTCCAATTCATCGAGCACTCCCTTTTGGATTTTGTATTTTCTTTTATTTATGTAATACAGTTCATGGATCTCACTTCCTCAACTCTATCTTCATCTTGAGGAATTAGATAAGGATACAGTCTCTCTATATATTTCTTTTGATCCTTATGTTTAAAGGGTTGGTTTGTTTTATAAATACTACATTTCATGAAGAACACCTTTCAGGCCTACACCCAACTAATGATGAGTTAAATACCTCCAATATATAGTTTTTATATGATACCATGTTTCTTTCCTCTATAACTCTCAAGGAAGATCTTTCCATAAAATCCATTCTTCAATATTTTTTAGATGCCTCTAAACACTTCTTAAAGTGGGATAAATATAAAATTTTATTTTTCATCACTCCCTTAGATATTCAAGGTCAAATCTATAGGTTTCTCCTCTTCCTTCCAAATTTTTAATACAAATGGGAACCCCAAACAACCATTCTCCCATCTTCTTTCCCCATGATTTAGCTTTCTCTACATTTAGCAAACTCTAAATTTAGCTTCATGTCCAAATATTTCTTCTCCTGCAACTCTATTGCGTAGCTGTGCTTCTACAGGTTCAATTCCACAACCAGGTTTCCACAAGCTTGCTTTTCCACAATTATTCGGTTGCAACACTCCTTTCCACAACTCTATTTTTGCATTTGGAGATTGCAAATTGTGGAAACTCTCAAATTCCAAATTTGACTTTTGCAATTTCCTTCCCGTAATTCCTTTTCCGCAACTCTTTATTGTTATGGAGAGAAATTCCTATGGCTTGGGGTACCACAACAGACAGAATTGACTCCAGAAATCAATCTTTCCCAATATGCAATAGAAATAAAACATCTAACACTAAAGGATCAGACCTCATACCTTATTCCAGAAAGTTGAAGTATATCCCCATTGAGCTTTCCAATCTTCAGCTTGAATTGCTATAATACCTCCTCAACCACAAGTAAACAATACAAGCATACTATATATCATGGTGTTAGATCTATTCTAGCATATATAATCAATAATGTAGAAGCATTTGACATATTCCAATGGATACAACATTAAATCAAATACACATTATTGGACAATAAAAGATAGTTCTTATTAATATAAATAAGAGATTACAAGATAGATACAACCTCTGACGGCACGTCTGTGAACCAGAGAAACTGAATCCCCCACTTGGGCCTCCACCACGTCAATCCTCCATCTCTCAATAGCAAGCTCACTAGCAAAGGAAAGCTTGGGAAGAACACAAAAGTGTTCCAAAGGGACAAAGGGATGCAGACTCAAGTATAGCTCTGGCAACAATGGACTATAGTTTCGTTGCTTCAATCTCTCTATACACCTTCAATGTACCAAGGGGTTCCTTATATAGCTTCAAAAGGGATAATGAAGGGTCGAATCTGAGCGATCTCAAGGAATATGGAAGGCCAGGAGTCAAATGAGTCAGATCCATGTCAAGGAAAACTCCAAAAGGATTTGGATTATACACACATCCCGATGTACGCGGTTATCGGGGACAGATCCATGTATGTACACGGTTATCGGGTCAAAATCCATGTATATCATTTTTTATATAGTTTTGGGGATGATCAATGATACATCAAAGGATAAAATGTGGTCCATGGGGTCAAAAGAGTCTGCAGCGGGACAGGGGAAGGCCATACAAAGTGTGATTCACCTAGGGTGGTGAAAATATCTATAATAGATGCCCCCTAATGTGTGAGGTCAGAGGGGACATACAATGGCCAAAATACATTATAAGTCCATCCTAGAAGTGGAGTGATGAAGGTACCCAAATGGAAGACTAGCCACCCAATCAGCATAGTACAATAATACAACTCTGCATATAACTGCAAGTACATATAGTAGTCCCAGATACATAAGAGTACAATGGCCATGAATAGGCATAATACATGATATCACATATGTGGTCATCGCCACGTACAATATACACAAATCAGAATCTCCATGATGAACATATGCAAAGGATCGTGGTCTCCAACATGACTGAAGATATACAATAGATCAAGATCTCCATAGTGGCTGGAAATATCTGACATACACTGGTATCAAGTCACAAGAGTTGAAATCTCATGAACACTGGCACAATCAATGAGGTAGCATATAAGAGATTCCACCAAGCTGGAAGGTCTTCTACACAAACCGCTACGAGTACATGTCCTACTATGCGAATAGAGGTGTCAAGGTTGAACATATTAGTCCATCGTCTGATTACCGGTCATTGATGTATACCGTTAATAGACGCAAGATTACCCACCGATAATGAAAATGGGAATGAAGGTACTAGAGTGAAAACTAACAAGTGTGAATAGATGTGTTGAGGTCGAACACTTGAGAGAATCCATCGATCAGGGGACATTGATGTATTCCCAAGAAACTATCGATGGTGAGAGAACCTACCACTAATGACTGCAAGTCTCAAGGCACTCAAAAGGACTCTAGACTCCAATCCCAGAATAAATGATCTGAAGTCGATGGGATGAAATCCACTGGAAGGAGGGCATTAAAGCATCCCCCATCATCCAACACGAGGTACTCAACAAAGCTGTCTAATGTGGAAGGACTCGATCATAAGGTGCATGAACCAGTAACTGTATCGGGAATGGTCGACATGCAAAGTCAAGATAACTAAGGAATGGATGACATAGGTTTCAACTTCCTTCAAACAAGAGAATAACGACGTATGGTGACTGAATGAAGGTAGCATAGACTCGATATACAAACTGGGACATCTCTATGACATAGGAGGCATCAACAGAGGCTCCATAGGAACTGGAAGCTTAACCAGTCGGTGGAGATAAACTCAGATAAACGAGTACAGCTCCTAAATTCAAACTATAACCCAACCAATGGATGTGATATACAGTGCTCTGTTCAAAGGTGACACGACTCGACAGCTTCCAAAAATACTATCTTTCCTTGTCCGGCTTTTTGGTTTTTTGATTTTTTTGGACTTTTTCAGTTATTTGAAAAGCTTGAAAAAAGAATAAACTAGCTTTATAGTTACAAACTAGGAGGAGACGAGTGTCATCAGGGAAAAAAAACGAGTTCCAAGCAGTGGAACATACCTATTCTCAATGCAAGGATACATGTGTAGGATAACTCCAAAAGGATTTGGATTATGCACACATCCCGATGTACGCGGTTATCGGGGATAGATCCACGTATGTACGTGTTTATCGGGTTAAAATCCGCATATATCATTTTTTATATAGTTTTGGGGATGATCAATGATACATCAAAGGATAAAATGTGGTCCATGGGGTCAAAAGAGTCTGCAACGGGACAGGGGAAGGCCATACAAAGTCTGATTCACCTAGGGTGGTGTATAACCATTGATTTCATGTAGCTTCCTTTCTGACCACTGATCTGAGATCCGATGTGGATCTATTCTCAACCATTAGATTTTTTGCAGAATTTTTTCTTGTCATTAATCTTCGATCAAGTGCAGAATTTCATCTTAATTTTGGATCTACGTCCCTTTGCTGCAGAACTAAATTATTATCGTTGATCTTCTTTAAGATATATCTCCACCGTATGACCTTACGTTATTTGGGCGATTGCTATAGGAGTATCTTGGGTGCAAATCCTATTTCCAGAATTCCTCCTCAGCTGTAGATCTGTTCCTATGATGATATCAACCATTCAACCTGTGTAAACTTAAACCTTAATTATTATCGATCCTTTCACTGATCGATCTGCAGATCTCAAACCTGCAATAAGGTTATTTTGAGATAATATCTCTTCACAAAGTATTAATAATCAAATTCTTCCTTCAATTGATTAGAGAATCGATTAATCGATCTTTGTTTTAATCAATTTCAGAAACCTTGAATTCACATGCAAGTCATTAATCCGAGATTTAACAAAACATTTAACTCATGAAATCATACATTCAGAATGAACTGTAATCACACACAAAGATACACCGAAATAGGCTTTCCTTCATCCACACAATGAAACTGTACATTCATAATTATCTTAGAACCTGTGTTTTGATCTCCTTAGTCTGGATACATCTTTGATTGGCCTTACTTGGTTCCTAAAGGCTCTACTATCCTCTTTATCTCTGTCTCTATGAATCCTATTCTCTTTGTTTTATGTCTCTCTATCTATGCCTTGCAGGCTTACATATATATATATATATATATATATATATATATATACACACAAAAAAAAATATTCATGAACCATTCCGGTTAAGATCCACAATCCACTCAACAATCCCTAATATTCTACTAAGGCTAATCCTAATTATAGAAAATCCTCTAACCTATCCTATGAATCGCTACCATTAGATGAGGGCTTTGTTACAGTGACTCATAAATTGACCCAATGACTCACTCATCTTCTTAGTGACTCACCATATATCTAGAATCGAATAAAACATAGGTTTATTTACAATGTGATGGTTCAAAGACCATCAATTTAGAATTGAAGACCCCTTCTAAGCTTGATCCAACATTTAACTTGGAATTCGAATGGAGAGTAGGATGCTCCTACATCATACTTCCCAGGAAGAAAGAAATATGACCTCCTAGTCATAACCTTCCATATTCAGTATTCCTAGATCCCAAACCTTGTTCTATTATTGATCATCCATCTCATCATGTTGTCCTATATTTATCATCTTCAACTCTCCTGGTTTCCAATTTTTTTGTTGTAATGCTCCACTAGCTTTGCTTCTACAATTTTTTTCCCAGTCATCCGTCCTCTGCCACTATTTTGTCTAATTTCTTTGCTGATGTAAATATTCATTCTTTCTTCATGTCTCCTCTGAGACATCTTCATCAGCAGCATCCTTAGTTATTCAATATTCATATCCAATCTATCCTTTGGATGGTACACATGCTTACCCTACTTGTCTTTTGTCTTTTTGTTGCTGGCCACTACTTGTGGCATCCTCATGTCTTCAGGATTTCTACTTTCATCTACAATCATACCCCAACTATAAGGTATTCCAAGATGCTACAAAAAAATTATGTTGATCTTCCATTTCCCTTGACTGCTATAACAAAATCATATCATTACAAGACAATTCAATGCCTTAACTTCCCATATTCTCCTCTCCAATGTTGACACTAAGAATTTCTATGATTTCATAAATTAAGTAGTCATCTCTGTCAATCCTTGGATTGAATAACCAATCTTCTAGATTTTTAATTCTTCATCATACTCTTTGCAGTTAGAAAACTTCCCTTTTTCTTCATTAACCAAATATGCAACAGTAATTTCTTTGAGGTACTAGCCGTCCTCTTGAGACACTATAGTCCCTTCATATGCCATGAAAAATTTATTCCCCAATCTGTGAGCAACAAAACTATCCAAATATGCAATTGTTCTCTTTGGTTTATCTCTACGAGACCATGTCATATCACTCTTCAATTCCAAAACAATCTTCTACCTTTGATCCATGTCAAGAGTACATGGATACTCCTATGTTTCTTCATTTACCTCTAGGGAAAGCTTACAAGGTTCAGCGCGTGTTATTTCTGCAGATACACACAATTTATTAATTTCAAAAACATCTCCCATGGACTTTCTGTTGATGTATATGTAACTTTGGAATGTATTCTTCTATGTATCTTGTATATTGTAACCCGATGTTTATTCCGGGATGTTTATTTTATGTATTTGAGTCATGTGGTCATGCCCCGATGTTCCGATCGGGAAGATTAACAATGTAAACAAGTCATATCAAGTCATTAGGTAAGTCCCCATAGTTTTGGGGCACTCAGGTTATTATACACTAATTAAGGTGTAGGCTCGAGTAGTAATTATTAGGTTGAGCCTACGTGTGAAATGGAAATTCAAGTGAACGAATGAATATAAATAGAGAGTGTGAGTCTCTCTAATTATCACTTGTGAATTACATCACTTGCTCTGTCAAGTGTGGCGCACCTTTGGAGAAGGAAATACTTGGGCTTGACAGAAGACATAAGGTTTCTGTTGTGTTGGGAGGTCATCTTACTGTTTTGGGTTTCACATCTTGTGGTGATACTATCTTAGAGGAAGTTGAGGGGTTTTCTCCATTTATGGTTTCCCCTACCAAAACTCTTTATGTCTCTTGTCTCATGTGATGTGATTATGTTATTGATGTGCTTTTTATTCTCTCAGTGAAAAGATCTTAATATAATGCTAGCTTAAATGTTGAAAAACTAACATGGTATCAGAGCTAACCTGAGAAGAAGACACTGTGCAGCTGCGGAGGCTAGGGATTCCTTGTTTGTGGATCTTTCTCCACTAATTTTCAGCAAAATTAAGGTGGACTTACTCTCCTCCCTAGGGTGCATCTTTCTGTTGAAACATAATTCAATTCGGAGGATTTTCAGTTTCGGACCTGTCACTGGGGCTGGAAATTAGGGATTTTTATTGAAGAGGAATTTTTCAGTGAGCCCAGGCCTGGATTGATATCCTCCCCAAAATCTAAGTTAGGAACAAATTTGAAGGCATTTGGGTGGACAGAACTCTGGGAAATCAAAACCCTTGTTGCTCCTGAACCAGCTCAAGCTTCAGATTTGACATCTTGAACCTGGTAAGATCTAAAATCTGTTGTATTTCCATTTGAGGTTCTTATTTAGAGATGTCTCATCATACCAAGATTGATGAAAAGCTTGAGGGGGCTGTTAACTTCCGAGCTTGGAAGTATAGGATCTCCCTGGTCTTGGAAGAGAATGAATTAGACTCCTACATTCATGAGGAGATTCCAGTTCCAGAGGGAGATGAGGAAAAGGCCCTACATAAGAAGAAGATGGTTATGGAAAAGAGGATCATTGCTGATTCTATTAAGGATCATCTCATCCCACAGGTGTCCTCTCTCAAGACACCTAAAGCTATGTTTGATGCCCTAACCAAATTGTTTGAAGGAAAGAACATCAATCGAAAGATGACCTTGAGGAACCAACTGAAGAATGTGAAGTTTCAGAATCCAGAAACTATCCAGTCCTACTTCACAAGGGTTTCTCAAATCAAAGAGCAACTGGAAGCAGTTGATGAAGAAGTGGAAAATGCAGAGATTGTGATGACTACTTTGAATGGCCTTCCTAGGTCATGGGATTCTTTCATTCAAGGTATCTGTGCAAGAAAGAAGCTAGCAGACTATGGGAAGAGTGTTCTCAAGAAGAAGCATGGATTGCAGCTCGAGAAGAGAAGATGGGAAGTGAAGACCAAGCTCTCACAGCTCGCTCCAAGTCTCGCTCCAAGTCAAGCAGAAGAAGACCTCAATACTCTAGAGGTAAGGATTCTCATCCCAGAAGAGATGTTTCAAAATTAAGATGTTATACATGTGATGAGATAGGACACTTTGCAAAAGACCGTCCTAAGAACAAGAGCCACTCTCATAAGAAGAAGGGGAACAAAAGAAAACATCATGCTCATGCCGCAGAGGATGATGAACCGTCCAGAAAGAGATCTAGATATGAAAGTGAAGATTCTTCAAGCGAGGATGAATATGTTTTGATATCAGCTCTCACAGGTAACATTACTCATGGAAATAATGATTGGCTCATAGACAGTGGTGCTTCCAAACATATGACGGGATTCAAGGAATCCTTTGTGAGACTATCAGAACATGAATCACCTCATAAGGTGAAACTAGGATATGACTACCAATATCCAATAAAAGGTAGTGGGGAATCTTCATACAAGCTAGACTTTGGTAAGTCTCTAACAATGAAAGAAGTATTGTTTGTTCCAGGACTTAAGAAGAACCTTCTATCCATCTCAGCCTTGGATGCAAAAGGAATGCGGGTTGCATTCATAGATGGACAAGTCATCATGTGGCCAAAAGGAAAGACAATTGATGATGCAGTAGTGATCGGAGAACAAGAAGGAGGCTTGTACAAATTGAAGGGCCATCCAGAACAAGCCTTGATCCATGATTCAGTAGAACCAAATGAGCGTTGGCATAGAAGGCTTGCACATGTGCATTACAGAGCACTACCTATTGCAAGCAAAGCTGTTGAAGGTCTTCCAGAATTCCAAGCAAAGCATGATGTAGTTTGCAAAGGATGTGCGAAAGGGAAGAATACAAAGAAGACATTTCCTAGCAGCGAAAGCAAAGCCAAAGGTATTCTAGAAATCATCCACTCTGATGTATGCGGTCCGATGTCATCAAACTCACTAAGCGGGTATGCATACTATGTTTCTTTTATTGATGATTTTTCTAGAAAGACATGGATTTATTTTATGAAGAACAAAGATGAAGTATTCAGCAAGTTCAAGGAATTCAAAGCCTTGATTGAGAACCATACTGAAAAGAAGATCAAGACCATCCATTTAGATAATGGTGGAGAATTCACTTCGAATGAATTCAAGGAACTATGCAGAGATTCAGGGATTAAGAGGGAGTTGTCCACTCCTTATAATCCACAGCAGAATGGGGTTGCAGAATGGAAGAACAGAACTATCATGGAAGCTGCAAGAGCTATGCTTCATGACCAAGATCTACCTATGCATCTTTGGGCTGAAGCTGCTAGAACAGCAGTGTATGTACATAACTGTACTCCACATAGAGTACTTGAAAAGAAGACTCCTGAAGAAGTCTTCTCCGGCAAGAAACCAGAAGTCAGCCCTCTCAGAATATTCGGTTGTCCAGTGTACATACATATTCCAAAATAGAAGAGAACAAAATTAGATCCTTCAGGAAAGAAAGGCATATTTGTGGGATACTCTGAAAGCTCGAAGGCTTACAGAATCTACTTTCTAGGATACAAGAAGATTGACATCAGTAGGGATGTAAAATTTGATGAAGACACAGCTTACAACAAATCCAGAAAGAGACCTACTGAAGAACCTGAAGAAGCGGAAGCAGAAGCACCCAAGATCCGTGATTCAATCATGAATGAAGAAGCTCAAGAAGAAGATCGATAATTCGAGGAACCACAAAGACCTGAAGATCCACCTCTGGAGAAGAATCCTCATAAGAGGAAACCTGCTTGGGTATGTGAACTTATCCAAGGTGCGGAAAGATATGGGGCTCCAGAAGAAAATCTCAGAGAAAGAAAGAGAACTAGATCGAATTCCGGGTATGTAGCTTTACTATGTGATTTCATTGATAAGGAACCTTCCAGTTATGAAGAAGCGGCAGATCAAAAAGAATGGAAGGATGCTATGATCGAAGAATATCAATTGATCATGAAGAATGATGTTTGGGATGTTGTCTCAAGACCAAAAAGGAAGTCAGTTGTCACTTCCAAATGGATCTACAAGATCAAGCATGCTGCGGATGGTAGCATTGAAAAGTATAAGGAAAGATTTGTAGCTCGAGGATTCTCTCAGAAAGAGGGAGTAGACTATGAAGAGACCTTTGCACCTGTATCCAGATACACTTCCATCAGATCAATACTTGCTTTGGCTGTAGTGACGAAGTGGAAGATACACCAGATGGATGTCAAGACTGCTTTCTTGAATGGTGTAGTATAAGAGGAAGTGTATGTAGAAAAACCACTCAGTTTTGAGACACATGACAGAGAGTCTCATGTATGCAGATTGAAGAAAGCCCTGTATGGCTTGAAACAGGCACGCAGGACCTGGTATGGCAGGATTGATAGCTTTCTATCCAGTTTGGGCTTTACCAAGAGTAAAGCAGATTCCAACCTTTACTACAAGGTTGAAGATGGAAATCTAGTGATACTTCTACTATATGTATATGATCTATTTGTGACAGGTACAGATGGGTTGATTGTTGATACGAAGAGAAAGCTTGCTGCTAAGTTCGAGATGAAGGACTTGGGGATGATGCATTACTTTCTAGGTATGGAGGTGTGGCAGAGTTCAGATGGGATCTTCCTTGGACAAGGAAAGTATGCAGTAGAGATCCTGAAGAGATTTGGGATGATGGACTGCAAGGCTATGGCCACACCTATGGCATCGAACCTGAAGCTATTGAGTGATGCTTCATCAAAGTCAGTTGATGCTACGATGTATCGTCAGATGATTGGGTCATTGATGTACCTAACGAACATGAGACCAGACATTTGCTTTGCTGTGAACACCTTGAGCCAGTACTTGACAGATCCGAGAAGTGTTCACTTGATTGCTGTAAAGCATATTCTGAGGTACCTGAAGGGTACAATTGATTATGGGCTCAAGTACGATGCGAATCAGAAGATTAACCTGAAGGGTTATGTTGATTTAGATTGGGTAGGTAGTGCCATCGACAGGAAGAGTACTTCAGGATGTTGCTTTAGTATGGGATCATGTGTGATCTCTTGGTTTAGCAGGAAGCAATCCTGTGTGGCACTGAGTACAGCTGAAGCAGAGTATGTCACAGCTTGTTCAGCTAGTTGTGAGGCAGTATGGCTACAGAAGCTACTGTCTGATATATTTGATCTCTAGTTAGATGCTACCTGTATACATTGTGACAACCAGAGTTGTGTGAAGTTGTCAGAGAATCCAGTGTTCCATGACAGGTCGAAGCATATAGAGATCAAATATCACTATATCAAAGATATGGTGCAGAGAGGAGCAGTGAAGCTCCTGTATGTTGCGACAGAGGAACAGATAGCTGATGTATTGACGAAGCCATTGGCTAGGCTGAAGTTCGAGTACTTCAGAGAGAGACTTGGTGTCCTCCAGATCAAGGTTTCCTCCCAGAGACAGTGATGAGACCCATAGCCATTCTGACATGGTGAGAGGATTGGTTCCTTCCATGGTCAGTTGTAAGGGCTAAGCCATTCTATCATGGTGAGAGGGTTGCTCCCTTCCATGTCAGATATGAGTGCTGGCCATTCTGTCGAGTAGGACAGATGTAAGGGCAACTGCCATTCTAGGAATGGAGGCACCTGGTCAGTTACCAGGAAGACTCAGTGTAAAAGCTGAGTACCCATTCTGATGTGATAGAGGGATGTGTTCCCACTTGATCATATGTAAGGGATGAACCATTCTGTTCATGGCTAAAGGATTTAGTTCCTTCCATGTCGGATGTGAGTGTTGGCCATTCCGACGAGCAGGTCGGATGTAAGGGCAACTGCCATTCTCGAGAATAATGGAGGCGCCCGGTCAGTTCCCAGGTAGCTCAGTCGAGGAGGACTGGGGGCCATTCTGATGTGATTGTAGTTTACTACAAGATCAGATGTGAGTGCATGCTTTTCCATCACTGTGATAGGATGTGTTCCTGTCTGAATGGATGTAAGTGCTGAGATAGTCTTCGCATCATGTGTTGATCAGACGTAAGTGCTGTGCCAGTCTTCGCATCATGTGTTGATCATACATAAGTGCAGTATCTATCTTGGCATCATGTGTTGATCAGATAGAGATGATTGAGCCAGTCTTCGCATCATGTGTTGATCAGACGTAAGTGTTGTGCCAGTCTTCGCATCATGTGTTGATCAGACGTAAGTGCAGTATCTATCTTGGCATCATGTGTTGATCAGATAGAGATTATTTAGCCAGTCTTCGCATCATGTGTTGATCAGACGTAAGTGCTGTGCCAGTATTTGCATCATGTGTTGATCAGACGTAAGTGCAGTGCCATTCTTCGCATCATCTGTTGATCAGATAGAGATGATTGAGCCAGTCTTCGCATCATGTGTTGATCAGACGTAAGTGCTGGGAATTTCTGATGAGTAGGTCAGATGTGAGTGCTGGGCGTGCCTTTCTGACAAGTAGGTCAGATGTAAGTGCTGGGCGAAGACCTACATGAGGAGTAGGCCTACATCCAGCATGAAAAAGGGCTGGCTCTGTAGAACTTCCTATGACGAGATAGTACACACATGATGATGACCAGTGGAGATCCAGATCGAGCTATGATCCAGATCCAGTTATGATGACTCCGAGAGATCCAGATCGAGTGATGATCCAGATCCAGCAGTGATGATCCAGTTCAAGAGATGATCCAGATCCATTCCAGTGATGTTGATCCAGATCGAGTGATGATCTAGATACAGTGATGCCATTTTATGATGATCTAGATCGAGAGATGATCCAGATCCAGATGAATTGAAGACGAAGATGATCCAGTTGATGCAGAGAAGAAGACCAGTGCTGAAAATTGTGTCAAAAGAATACCTTCCTAGTTAAGAGGGAGTGTTGATGTATATGTAACTTCGGAATGTATTCTTTTATGTATCTTGTATATTGTAACCCGATGTTTATTCTGGGATGTTTCTTTTATGTATTTGAGTCATGTGGTCATGCCCTGATGTTCCGATCGGGAAGATTAATAATGTAAACAAGTCATATCAAGTCATTAGGTAAGTCCCCATAGTTTTGGGGCACTCGGGTTATTATACACTAATTAAGGTGTAGGCTCGAGTAGTAATTATTAGGTTGAGCCTACGTGTGAAATGGCAATTCAAGTGAACGGATGAATATAAATAGAGAGTGTGAGTCTCTCTATTTATCACTTTTGAATTACATCACTTGCTCTCTCAAGTGTGGCGCACCTTTGGATAAGGAAATACTTGGGCTTGACAGAAGACAGAAGGTTGCTGTTGTGTTGGGAGGTCATCTTGCTATTTTGGGTTTCACATCTTGTGGTGATACTATCTTAGAGGAAGTTGAGGGGTTTTCTCCATTTATGGTTTCCCCTACCAAAACTCTTTGTGTCTCTTGTCTCATGTGATGTGATTATGTTATTGCTGTTCTTGTTATTCTCTCAGTGAAAAGATCTTAATATAATGCTAGCTTAAATGTTGAAAAACTAACACTTTCTTATCAGCATATTCTTCTGCTGGTTTGAACTCTTCCAAAAGTTCATGAGACTTTCATCTAGGCCCTCATTTGAACCATCTTTTTCTAATATGACTTTATGTTCTGCTTCAAAATAGTGAACATATTTTTCTGTCAATGGTCTAATTCTTTTTTTTCCTTTCTTCCCCAAAGCATCCATCCTATGCTTCACAAACTTCATAGACACATTGTCTAAGTGTCCTCCAATACCTGCAGTCATACACAAACCATTAGATTTAAAAACATGAGACACTGAAGTTCTTGTTGATATCTTTTCTGGCATCCTCCTTCTGTATTGGTCTGAGCACAACATTAAAATTTGACCATCACCTATTTCTTCAATAGTCTGATATACAGGTTGCATATATTCTTCATAGGAGACCTTATCATCTTTTACTATAACAAAAATTATATTCTGCTTTCCTGCTTTTGGAAATCACATCTTGTTTTTCTTCATACTTCATGAAAGACCAAGGTGACTGTTCAAATTGTTCCTTCATCAGAAAGCAATTCTGATTCTTCCCTATGAAAATATCTTTTCACATTTCTTTTTCTTCCTTCATCTTCAGATCATCTTCAATTGATTGTTTTCCTCCAACAAGTAACTCATCAATTATTTCCTTTTGCTGTAATACTTCAGACCTTTCCTCATTTGAGAGACTTTCTTCATCATATTTGACTTCATCAAATTTTAAGACAATTTCAAAGGACTTCTCATCATTTGCAACAAAACCAACAAAACATGCAACCACAAACAAATCATCAGTCTCAAAAACATAATACCTGTTGGTCTCATTCATCCTCTCAATAATCTCCTCCATAAGTTTATATGTACTCTTTTCAAAATTTATGGGACTCTCAATTGGTCTGTCTTTATCTTCGTCATCATCATCTCCAAGAAAAGGACCCTATTCAGGTTCACAATATAAAACTTCCATCTCAGACTCAGCCTCCCCGAGTTCTTCTTTCAATATAGCATACATCTTTTTCCTTAGATTCACCTACATTGATTCCCATCTTACCTTCCTTTTCATGATTCAACCATACCTCTAGTTGTCTTCTTCAGCAACTTGCATATGCTTCTCAAAGAACAAAATGCCTTTTGCTAAATCTAGCAATTCTCTTCTATACCCTTCTTGTCTTTCTTTCTTATTTCTTCTATTGTGGCTTTCCTCTGAACCCCTGTAATGACCTTCAGTAGTCATTGTTTCTATCTCCCTCTCTTTTGTGAACTTCAGCTTGTTCCCTTGTGGACTGTAACTAATCCTTCACCTTCAACACATATCCATACTTGTATTCTATACCTCAACAAGATATCTCTCCTTGAGCTTGTCCTTTTGGTATCTCTGTTTCTCTCACTAGAACCTTTTGAGAATCTCCTTTTCTCTTCTGACTTTTGCAGGTCCACTCCTCTTTTTTGAAAACATGTACTAGTCCTCTTTTTTCCAATCCTTTGTTGGATTTCTCAATTTCTTCCACTGTTTCCTCTTTTCTCTTCTCAACAACTTCTATGTTCTTTTTTGTTGTCAAATCTTTCCTATATAACCAAAGTTAATTACAAACATTAATCAGTCCATACCTTTAGACTTTCCACTTGTATAGTTGGCTGAAAATATTTCTATTGTTATATTCAAAAGATATTCTTCTTGATATTTTTCATCTACACTCTCCTTTATCTCTTTGGATTATAACCACTTTTTGCAATTTCTCCTACTGAAGAGTCTAATATCTGCTATGATCCCTTACACAAGACTGAACATACACCCTCACAATTATCAGTCTTCAAATTCAATACAAATTTGCAGAAATGCCTTACCTTTGCTTTCTTCAATTGCTCAAGAGTAGTTTGACTCAATACTCTTCCCATACCTGCCAAATCATATCCTTCCAAAGGATTTCGTAGGTATTCTCCTCTGGCTAATTATCAAATTTAACCACACATCCTTTTTCTGCAAGTCTTTTGCCACAGTGAATTATAATCATAATGGAAAAAAAATAAGATAATTACCTCATTCCAAGAGCTAGTTGTGCTCTGATACTAATCTGATGCAAATGAGAACCCCAAATAACCATTCTCCCATCCACTTTCCCCAGGATTTATCTCACTAATACATTTGGGAGGATTTTTCTATGAACTATTTCCATGTTTTGAACATTCATGGATTAATACTTCAATTTTTTTATCATGGCGGAAAAACCATGGCAATATCGACGTTTTTTAATTTTCAATGAAATTTCATCTCTATATCGACAATATATGGCTATCTTTGCACACCCACCAAACCAAGGCAAGCTTTCAAAGGCTCTTGTTTGTTTACGTGCGGGTCAACTCATGCATTTTCGTCCACATCTAACTAATATTATCTCGCTATTTTCATAACAGAGTAAAATTGTTCTAGGTGAGAAGTGAATTCCATCCCTCCCTCGATTCATATTCAAGCCAGCAATAATGAAGCTGGTGCTGAAATTCAAAGCAAAATATTGCTTCTATCTTATATCCGATCATAGTGAGAAATCCTAAAATTGAAAACCTCAATAATAATAAAATAGATTTTCTTTTTTTCCCCAGCTATTGCATATTTTTTCTTGGGTCTGGGTCTGACTGGCTATGTGTGGTATAGTATTTTATGTATATGACAGAAGCCACCTATACCCCCGCCTTAGGCACCATGCGCCCTTATATTTTGCAGAGACATTTACACTTGTTCATATATGATGTCTCCATGGATAAATAGTAATTTTTATGAAACTGACTACCTCATTGCAACTATATCTACTACTACAACCTAGTCACCTATATGATGTCAACATAGATAATTTTACCTTTTATATTACCAGTGATCCATTAATTAAACTATGCTAGAGAGTGAAATCAAATTGAAATCCAGTTTACAGCTCCTTTGCAAGAGCATGCCAAGCTGTATCACTTACCACATTTGCTATAGTCCAGAGAAGGTTATTGGTGATTGATTGAGCGTGGATTGAGCCTAGATTTATTTATCAACCATATCCAAAACTAGAAAGATAATTCATGCTCTGCAAAAATCATCTGGCCGTAAATTCATAAAAGGTAAGCATGCATCCTTTTTTTGGGGATACAAACTAACATTGAGGCTCAAAATAATAGTTGTATTCTTCGGGTCATGTACCTTATGAATGAATTTAACAACCCTACAACTCCCTCCTTTTATTTAAACCAGAGTAATTGAAACAAGAGGGTCCAGTCAACAATGACTCTAGCCAGTTTGTTTTTTTTTATAGACCCAATGCTCCACTAAGTTATTGGCCATTGACACAGTGTTAATTACTTTCCATAGTAGAAAGACAACTTTCATTTGGACCATTTGGGCCACCTAGTGTTCCAGTGCCCAAACTATCAAGGTCTCCTTCTGATTAAATCACAGGCCATTGCACGACACTTGTTGGCATCAATGAAAACTTCATTCTGTTAGACACAATGCTCACAAAGAGTGGGGGTGGGGTGAATCAGTGAGGTAAGACTTCAACCCAATTTCAACTTTTTCTACCAATCTTATCATGCCCAGAGCCATCTCTGTCATAAAGTTTACTTGTCTATTGTCATGTCACCATCTCCTTGTCATCTTTGCACCAACATATTTGTCTTTCCCAAATCATCTTCAAATGAACACAGAATGGGTCATTTGACTCTCTAGATGTTCCATGATTTTCATTCTTGCTTGTCAATGTCATTATGAATGTCCTTAGTCATCTATGTCCTTCATGTCTTGTTCCAATTACACCTTGCCATGTCATCATGCTTAGACACCTCTTCGAATCTCTGTTTGTTATTTATTGTTTTAATGAAATAATCAATTAAAACTTTTTCTAAACATTGCATCTTTCCAATAGTAAGATGCGTCTCTTCAAAAATATGTCTTAATTCTTTTTATTAAATTTCTGTTTATTTTTCTAAATACATTCCTTTATCTTCTTATTTAATAAACTATGTTTATTATTTTTCACAAACTTTGTAGGTCCATCTTTTGCATATATGACCATCATAATGAAAACTGAAAGTATGGCTGGATAGCCACCTTAGCAAGGATTAGATCCATGTCATATTTCAAACTTTTTGATACACACACATTATCTGGAGATCATTTTAAAATAGGCTTCCAATCTGTTTAATTTAATAGTTTGACAAAATTGTTTTTAACTTGTAAAAACAAATTTTCTTCTACTTTGGAAGATTGATTTCTCCCTCATGTGATCACCATAAGGAAACCTACAAGCATGGCTAGATATCGATTTCAATAATGAACAATACCATATCACAATATAAATCTATTGACACACACACAACCTCTATCAAGGATTTCAAAATAGCTTCTCAAGCTCTTTTGAACATCAAAACATATTTCTTCCCATTTTGGCAGACTCCTATTTCACACGTATGAACACTCTATGGAGACCTGAATTCAGGAGCAGATGGACATCTTACCAAAGAATGGATCCATGAAATTTGATAAATTTACTTGCACAAATACAACCCTTGGAGGGAATTTATAACTGACCTCTCAAACTCCTGTTTTTAACACTAGGTCAATTTTCTTTTCTTCTCACTATGCAAATTATTATATTTCCTATTTTTGGTAGATTGATATTTTGAATATCAGACCATCATAAGAAAACCTGAAGGTATGGTTGGATAGTCAGTTCACCAAGGAACATGAATATGCTACCTGATGAATTTTATCATCGAAATAACCTCTCCTCGCGGGCATTTCGAAATTCCTTTTAAATTTCCTAAATCTAACACAACCAATTTTCTCATGTTCTTAAAATGAAAAATAATATTTTTCTTAATTTTGGCAGATTTATATCTTTGTCATAAAACACTCCATAGGATAACTGAGACCATGGTTAGATACACCCATCAACAATCTATAGCCTTACACTTTCATATTATTTTTCTCATCATCTTATGAGATAGGGCGGCAATTTCCCTAGGCCACTGAGGCAGTTTTTCCAGTACTAGAATAGTGCAAAACAACCTGAAACTCTATTTTGGCAAACCAGTATCTTTGTAATCAAACTTCTTTGAGAACTAAGACCATGGTGAGATAGCATCTTCAACAATTTTTAGGATGATAGCTTCAGATAATTTTTATCATACACCTATAAGGTACGGCGGGCATTTTCCCAAGGCCATATGGGCCAGTTTTTCTATCATGTATCTAGGAATGGGATTGGAATTTAATCAAGAGCACCAAGCCATTTATGTAACCCAATGTTGGTGCCATTGATTTTTGAATTCCTCTATCGTGACCTTATAAAAAATGTACCCTTCACTCAAGCCAAAATCATTGATTAGGCATGAGATTTTTCTATGATATTTTAAGGTTTGTATTAGGTAGTTTCATAAAAATTAAATGGTGTTAATTGATGTCCCTAGAGGATTGAGGTAGAGACAAAGGCCAATAGAGGAGGTAGAGGTTGATAGTAATGGTGAGGATCCCAGTATAAGCGATGGTGGAACTTTGCTTGTCATTTAAATGTTCTTGCTCATTTATTCACAATCCTTTCTTTCAAAGTTCCAATATAATGTGCTATTTATAAATGAGTGGTCACGTTTCGAGTGTGTTTCAATTTTGGAAATACATACTCATTTCCATGTATCGTGTAACTTAGGTCCACAACTATAAATGGAACTTATTTAACTTCATTGCAATTAAATTTGTGGCACTGCTGTGAACTTCCCTAGGCATTATTTCACTAGAATTCAATAAACCCCCTTTCAAAGCTAATATTAAATGTCAAACTAGAAGAAAGGGAATACTCATTGTAAAGGGAAATGTGCAGTAATAGAAAGAAGATAGATATTACCAACAAAGGATAGACCAAGGATCCTTATAGTCAAACAAAAAATATGTTGAGAGAGAAACCAACCTTAGTGAGTTCTGCTTGTGAGTGATCAACTGCAGGAGATGTAGATCCAGTAGGAGCAGCATGACCATTTACAAAATTATTGATAGTTGCATCTACAGAAGGATCGGGTGTGTTTCCACCATCCTTATTTTTTTCATTTTCCATAAGCTCCACCTCCTTCTCTTCTATCAATTGAACCATAAGAGCTTAACATACACAAATATGCCTACAAATTCATACATCTCGAATGTAGTGGCTTAATAATAATATAACAACCAACCAAAATATCTAATTGTGGTAAAATACAAGCATAAGTTGTGAAGAGAATTCTTATACTATTGTTTAGTACTCTTATTTGATGCTTATGGATGGTTGATTGGATGTCTTTCATACTTGATGCTTGGTCAATGGATATCATCTTCAATTGTATCTTGATAATAAATTATAATCGGGCATGACCTTTCTCTATTATATTGGATGCTTGTCATTGAAAAGTTTAATAGTGTGCATGTTTCTCAAATTTGGTTGTGTTGCTCGTAACCCTTGTTATGTCACTGCAAGCGGTGATATATATGGATGGGTTATGTCTATTAATCAAACCAACCGTACATTGTTTAATTTTTCATGGTTGTAAACTTTTTTAAAGTTTTTAAAATTTTATATTAAATAGAATTATTTTAAAATTATTTATTTGATTGTTGATTGGGAAATATTTCAGTGACGTAGGTTTTAATATCGTCTCCTCTAGTGTTGGCGGTGTATCAGACGTCATAGGTGTCAGCTGGATGTATTTCAATTCAATTAAACCCTTAGTATGATTATTAGTTTTTCTTTGATAATGGCAACTTTTTGCTTCTGATTTTCAAGGTTCCTCTTGTGTCTTGGTGCATGAACCTCCCGGACTTGAAATTATTGTGTCTTGCTGCATGAACCTTCCAAACTTTAATTATTGGAGTTTGAAGCTCATTATTGGATTTTGAAGCCTGAATGTTCTATAGAAAACAATTTTTGTTTGCTCAAAGTGGTTTTGAGGCTACTGAGGATTGGAACCCTTTCAGATAATTTATTCGCATACAGTTTCCCATGATTGTCTTCACTATATTCGTTTGACAGACAGTTTTGGTATGTCCACAACCGATTTTTGGTTTGTAGACAGCAGCATTTTGGTTTGGCTTGTAGTTTGAGATTATCAATCATTAGTGAGGCTTTGGGGAGCTGCAATGCATGTTTTATTAATGGTAGCAAATAGGATGGAATGGGATTCTTGAGGCGAGATATAAGTTTTTGTGGAACAGGAATTGGGTGAAAAATAGTATTCACTAGTCACTCAGCAATATGTCAAGAAGCATCAGGGAGACGAAGAATTGAAATTAGTGCTTGGATGCAGGTGATTTCCCATGGAAATCTAATGAATCCTTGTACATAGTTTGATAATTTATATGAATTCATGTTGATGTGTTTCTATGTTTTAGGTTGAAGCCCCATCCACCTGTTCACTTGATGAAATGAATCTGTAATTATCCTTCTGTTTATCTAGTTGGGAAGTTACATACGACCACTTTTGTTGTAATTCACTTAAGGCTATTGCTAATTTTAGGGTTCTAGAGTTCCCACCGCATTTTTCCATTGCATTCTTAGGATCACTGTAGTAAGTAGTACTAGTTTTATGTTCACCTATTTTGTAGTGCACCGTTCTCACTTCTTGGACAGGTTTTCCCAATGTTTAACTACTAAAGTTGACTATTTGTAGCTTTCCCTTGGTTCCTCGATATGTTTAGGTTCTTCTTCACTAAGTAGCTCTAATGATAGTGGTGCATGGTTTGTCCTCTTTTTGTAGATAAATTGATGAATAAATAGAGTCCTTGGAGATTTTAGTAAAAGTGCAGCTGATAACCTCGGTCTCTTAGAATACCCTCTCTAAGGAGAATCTGCTTAGCATCAATTGCAATTTTCTTTGTGGGTGCATTACATATCCTGGTGTTCGGTCACATACAAGCTTAATAGAACCTCCCAGATTGAATTATTGGATTTTGAAGCTTGGATATTCTACAACAAACTACTTTTGTTTTCTTAGAGTGGTTTTTTGAGGCTACTGAGAGGAGCTTTGTATCAATTGTGGAACGTCAGAGCTTGTATTGAGTTGTACATGCATAATTGCTTTGATTAATTAGTGATACATCGACCCCAGCCATAGAATTCTCTATATAAACTAACAAAATCATGTTGCATTCATCAATTCTTGCAAATTCTAAGTGTAGGCAAGTGTTCCGATAGAAGAACACAATATTCCCTCTACAATTTTCCATTTCTTGTGTCCAAGATGGCAGAATCTTCTACTAGGAGGGAGAGAAGCAACAATGAGGGCTACCTTGTATTGCTTCCTAACAAGAAACCTAAGCCAGAACCCAAGGATAACAAATTCATGTTTAGGGTTTTGCTTCTTAATGGTTTGAATTTAACTCTGCAGTTGAAGGATGTCATTGAAAATATGTCAATCGTCGAGTTTGTAAGGACTGTTAGGAGAAAAGGTCAAGAAATATCAACTGGGGTCTCCAAGTATATGTGGAATATGGAATGGGAGAATGAATAAATATAGAAACATCATATGCAATGATTCTCACAACAAGCCCATGCTCGCAGCTCTATAGGTCCATCCCTAAACTTCCTCCGATAAACTGTTTTTTAGTTTTTTTAATAAGTAAAAAAAAATGTATTTATGTGTTCTCTACAAAAGCATTCCATGAGCTCCTCAAAGTGCATTCTGTTAGAACAAATATTTCCATATCTAAATATTATTTACTAGAATTTTTTTTTTGTAACTAGGGGAATCGGAAATTGGAGCTAGGATGGTACTCACGTGACACATGGTCTAGTGATCCATTCCCGCTACCACTATACCCCTAGGTTCCCCACACCCACTGCAAGACATGGTACATAGGTAAACTCAGGTGGGATTTGATCTTGTGACCTTCAATTTACAACAAGTGACTTCATCACAATTGAACCGCCAATAAGCCACACCCGTGCGGGCTATTATTTACTAAAAAATTAACATGTCATAGATAACAAAGATTTATCTGGAGTATTTAGTGACATTTTATTCATATAGTAAGACAATATGACTCTTTCCTTATTTTTGTTTTATATTGTTTGACAGAATGGTGGTATTAACAGTGTCCACACATTTCCAGTAAAAACTTATTTATATGTGTATTTAATATATTTATGTCTTAAACTTTAAAATTTGTGTGTTGTTTTCGTTTTAATACAATGGTTAAAGAAATCTTGTCGAATACAAACACAAGTTTCCACATCAGTGAGGCAATGGTATTGTAATATAGCATTTAAATGTGAGTTGATATTCTTGTGGAAAATGTGTGCTGGATAGATTGATTGTTTATTTCCTTTGCAGGACATGTGGAATGTGACTCGAGAACCACATCTCTTGGTGTAAATATGCCAAGAACACACTTTCCAGACAACATTAGCTGATTTAATTGTATGCCCATTTTTTATTTCATAGAGTATTTTGATATTTTCCATGACTAGCAAAATGACTACTTGTGTATAGGTCTAGGAATGGATTACTTATTTAATTTATAAATTTAATTTCCATCCAACATAGTGGTTTTTCGTTTATTAGGACAACTCATTGGAAGCGGTATGGGCCAATGGACCTAGCGAAAGGCGATTGATAAGGTAAGGGATCTTGCGTTTCATACATTATCCCTAGCCATTAATATTTTATATGACTTAATTGTACCTGTCATATAATATAACTTTTATATTTTCATTTCTATCCTCTTCATCATGCTTCCTATCCAATGTTTGTATAAAAACATAAAAATATCATACTTAACTTCCTTTGTTGTGTTCTTGATGTACCATTTCCTGCTTTTAGCACTCTTATGTTCTCTCTGTGCATTTCCCACCTCTATTTTTTAACCACTTTCTTTCTATCAGAACTACTTGTTTTCAGCTTTTGGCTCCATTTCTTCATCAGTTATTTAAATTACAATTCAAAATTTTGTTTAATTTTTCATTTTCTACCAAAAGATTGGAATTTTTTGTTCTCGTTTATTTTCTACCAAACCAAAATATTGCACGAGAATCCTTTTTGGGTGGAAATGGAGGTTCTTTTCCTGTCGTCCAAGCTTCCTCCAACCTTCTCATTGGGAAGAGAAGTCTCAAGTTTTAAAACCTAGTAAGAGAAATTATTATTTATCCTTCATCTTTGAAGCTACCATTTGTAGTTATATTACAAGTGTATTATGATAGATTTCTTGGTTTGGCATGGGAATCTTTGTTGGGGTTGAAACAGAGGTATGTTTCCATTCTATAGCATTTCTCTTGTAGTAATAAATTTTAGGAATTGCGGTGACATTTACACCTTGTGGCTCTTGTTTGACACATATCTAATCTCTAGCTTAGTATTTTTCTATTGACGATTTCTAAAATAGATCTAGTTCTTAAGGAGCAGATTGGGTTTGAACCATTCAACCCTATCTACTCTTTAATCACTAAATCCTCCATGATATCCTCACACTAGTGGAAAATGAGAGATTAGTGACCAAAAAATGACCAAAATCCGCATATCAATGACCACTTTTGGTTTGGCAATCACTGGTGGCTAATTTGCGGTCTTTTATTACGCAACCAAAATTGGTCATTTTTATTTTGGTCATTTATAGCTTGTTAGTTGGTCATTAATTTGGTCATATATTTGGTCATTAATTAGGTCATATTTGAATCAATGACCAAATATATGACCACATTTATGACCAAATTAATGACCACATGGCAAACTAGAATATGACCAAATTTGGTCGCGTATTAAAAGACCGTAAATTAGCCACCAAAACTGCTTTTTGGTCATTGATATGCGAATTTTGGTCGTTTTTTTGGTCATTTATATCTCATTGTTTGGTCACATATCTCTCAATTTTTTTTATTTTATATATGAATTTTGGTCATTAATCTCATTCATTGGTCACTAATTTAGTCATTTTTAGTGGTTTTATGTGTGGTTATTATATTTTAGTAGTTTTAATGGTGTCCATTATTAATCAATATAAATTTTTAATATGATATTATGTTTAAATTAAAAAGAGAATCATACATTATTTATCATCATCTAATACACATTTGAATTATGCAAATATAAAGTGCAACCATATAATTTTTAAACTGCACAAATTATATTATATGAAATGTCAAGTATTACAATAAATGAGTTTTCTCAAAAACTATTTCCATATAACTTTACATGAAAATCATCTAGTACACCGATGACTTTTCAAAATATTACATTGGCTAAACCATCCCACTTGTACTTGGTTGCTAAGCCATACTTGGGTCTTGCGACATCTTCAAAACCATACTTAGCAACTTGAAACCCTCAGCAACAGGCTCTTCATACTGAATGGAAAAGCATCACCAACAGAATCTTCATACTCAATGGCCCACTTTCTGAGATTTCTATCTGTGCACGTTCTTTTGTATCCGCACTGCACATGCTTCTGAGATTTCTAAGCTTTATATCTGCACACATGCTTTTATATCCACATTGCAACAACCTCCCTCTTCATGTTTTTACAAAGCTTATGAGTAAGGTTACCTGCAAACAACACATGTTAAGAAATAAATTGTGTTGCTCGGTAAAAATAAAAAACAAATAACTGAAAAATGTACATAGTAATTTCACAAGATTTAACATGGCAAAAAGAAACAATTCCAACAAACAGTTATATATGTGCTTATTATAACAAATACAAAAACACTTCTGATACTTATGAAGGAAGTCCAACTCCATTGTATTGCCTAGTAGCTCTTTCATGGATATGATGGCTTCTCTAAAAGTTCAATAATTGACAAACTCATTGGGTTTTTACAAATATTCTGAGACATTACTAGTAGTTTTCATCTCCCTAAAATTTCTAGGAACCTTTATTTTAGTAAAAATGAGTCAGGTTACATACAATGGGATGCATAATTATTTATCTCAAGAAAAAAAATTTAGAGCTTCAATCATCTCTTGGTTGTTGAATTCTTCTTTATCATCACTTACAGTAACTGTCACTATATTTTGACTTTGTGAAGGGAAAACATCTTCTCTTCCATAGCTGGAAGGACTCTTCCCCATCTTTTCGCTTCCATAATAGACGATCCCTCTCAATATCAGTGCCTTATGCATTCCGCCAATCATCTCTTCATAGATTGTATCTCCTTTTCCCCCCAGAAACACATACATATTGGCTATATCCTAGCCCCATCGAACATATAGGTACCTGCAAATCACGAAATATAACTTTTAGTAATACAGATCTCGCTCAACAAGAATTTATTGCATGGGCTACATTTGAGCCATAAGTTCTTAACATGCACTCACCAAAGACAAAATCCATCCAATTAAATTTAGAGGCAAAGAACTATCTAGAATTTTATCACCTTAAAGCTTGATATCTTGAAGCATGAAGAGGCAACACACATAGCCGGGAACAATTTTGAGAGTAAAGCACATGGCATCTTAAACCTCTCATTCTCAATTGTTGTGTCAGCTCATGTGCTTTGGGTGCCTGGAAAAACAGTACCCAAGTAAAATATTAAAAATATGGCCAGAAGTGCTTAACATGCACTCGCCAAAGACCAAATGCATCCAATTAAATTAAGAGGCAAAGAACTATCTAGAATTTTATCACCTTAAAGCTTGAGATCTTGAAGCATGAAGAGGTAGCACACACAGCTGGGAACAATTTTGAGAGTAAATCACATGGCATATTAAACCTCTCATTCTCAATTTTCGTCTCAGCTCATGTGCTTTGGGTGCCTGGCAAATAAGTAACCAAGTAAAATATTAAAAAGATGGTAGGACTAATCAATATTCAATGATAGTCCTGAATCCTGATTTTATTATACTAATAGAGAGTTTCCATGGATCCCTAATATTTGGAACAAATAAAGTTAGCTCTTGTACTCCTTTCTAAAAAATTGTTAGCAACGCCATTTTAATGTCATGCAATTGGAGGTAGTAAACAGGTGCCTTAATCAACAAAAGATAATTTTCTATATTTTCAGGAGGCTGAATACCACTCCTGTAGTGACATAGAACATATACCAGTTACTGAAAATGACATCTAGAATTGAAACTTACAATGGATATATTCTTAACTGTATAGGCCAAGCAATGGGGGTTAGATGCTTCGACATCCTCCACTAGGAATCAAGAATTCTGTGGACCTCTCAGTTTTCTCATGCTTTTTTCTCATCCCCTCTGCACCCTAGTGATAATCGATATGAGAATCATAATCTAGATCTGGTTATATGGGTGAATCTAGACTATCACTAGCTGTATATAGAAGTTGGCTCCCACTGCTGCAAATTAGAGCATCAAATGCAGACAATTTTACTCCAATAGACTGAAGCACAGAAAGAGTTTTTGAAACTGTCAATGCAGTTGATAAGATGAATCCAGGATATGGGAAGTTTCCAGCAGAGCGAACTGCATTCATAATATCTTGGATAATAATAGCTAGTTTACTAACAAGGGGTTCTCCACTAGCATCATAGTAATCCATTGCAATATCAAATAGACGCTTTCTTCTCCTGAGAGGTAGTTTCCGCATAGAATTAAAGCTATTATTTCGATCTATATTTTGCTTTTCCTATATCATTTGCTTCTCGTAGTTTAGATTGACTGTTCTTAGTCTTCTCTATGATCATCCTAATGCAATCAAAACTACCATCCCCATTATCTTGATTTTGAAGAAGCTTATCAAGTTCAATAGTGTTATTAAGTGAATTTGACCAAGAAGGTTTATATGCATATAATGAGAGTCTAAGGGATGTATCTAAGTCATCCTTGAATGAACCAGTGTCTGATTTAGAATCCATGTTTTCATTGAAGTCATTTTCACTCTGCCATTGTGGGTGTCTCATTCTGCATTGGGAAATCCTTGACAAATATATTTTACAATGTTGTGGCCAAGAATAGAGATGAATGTTCTTCAAACCATTTTGCCTGCATTCATCCCAGAGGTTCTTATTAGATACTAGTCTGTACAAAGCAGCTGCAATTTCCTTGTCATTATGTGGATCTACCAGCAAACCATTCTTCAACGTTTGCACAAGAATGAACCAATTTGTAAGAAAAAATCAGAGAGTGATTGATGACGTTAGATCCAATCAGACTTTTAGTTTTGAAGGTAGAATTTTCAATATACCTATTTAATGTCTACATGTCCTCCATTCTATGGAAACCATAGGTAATTCATGTGCAGCAGCTGCCTGCATTTAAACAAAGTGGGAGAATGACATGCTTTATTCTTTTTACACAACCAAAAACACTTTTAGATCAAATTGTTAGGTCAGAGACCTTGATATTTTGAATCATAAAAATATTAAAATCTTCCAAATCATTTCATCTTAAAGATCAAATTTTATGTCAATAAGAAGAGCAATAATGGATAATTTCTTTTATAATTTGACAACAAGTTTTATAAACCTTGGTTTTTGCAGCAATCCTATATATATCAGCAACTTCTGATTGCTTGTGATGTTTGGGATATCCCACTTCTCCAAAGAGATCATACTTATAAATAAGCTTCAGGACAGTGGTTAGTACAGTGGCACTTGCGGAAGGGAGTTGATCAATATCGTCTTGATTTCTGTTGTAATCTCACAGATCACATAAGGTTACCAATAATACATACTAAAACATACATATAAAAAAGAGACAAGAGATAAGAACAAGTAAGTGACGTAACAGATTATATTACATGAATGAGTCCATACAACCCAGAGAACTGAACTGAACTGAACTGAGTTCTCATCTAGCTCAACAACCTAATATATATGATTACAAAATAGTTACAAAATAACTACCTGTCAGTTCGATGAACCGAAATGACCTTAGGGGGCCGACCTAATCTCTAGTTTAGTCAGTCAACCGACTTAGTCGGCTGATCGACGTAGTCGACTGTCATTCAAGTCAACTTATCAACTTGCTCCTCCTACATCTCCTCCACGAATAAAATGTTTCTTTGTCCCAAAGAAACAAGGAGGTACAAAATTCTTCCTGTCTGGTCTCAATAGTTATTTTGATGTTCCTGGTCTTCATGGGCTGTGAAGTCTGATGGTCGTCTTTTCTATACATAGACTTTGACAATAGCTAGGGCTGTCACTGCTAAGTGATGTTGGAAATATAACCAACTTTGCAAAATCTTTAGGATGTTGATGGTAAGTGTGGTCAGGCTTGATAGGATCAACATATTCTCTGAAATGGAGACTTCAGCTATTCTTTCCATGTCGGGACCCATAAACTAGTCCTTCTCCTCTGCAGTCTCGATAAGTCATTTCATCTACGGGCATATGATGTCAACTTTTTCCAGATTGGGGATAGCTTGTTGTACCCACTGATGTGCTTCCCTCTCAAGTTTCTGAAGCTTGACTATTTCAAGAGCTATTTGTTCTTCTATTGTGGTCTTGAGTGCTTCCTCAGTGGTTTTCCTGCTTTCCAATGCTTGGATCCCTTGTCGGCTCTACCGAGTTTGCTGATAGACTTTCCCACAGTAAGCAGGATAGTCTCTCAGTATTTCTTCAGTGATGACAGACTCCTCCATGTGATCTTGAAGCACTTTATAAGCTTCAGAAAAGGCGGTGTGCTGTGCCATTAGCAGTCAGGCAGTTTCTTCTCTTTGTTCTTCCTTTCTTTCCTGAATCTATGGTTTGAGGGCCGATGCCATGGTTTCAAATAACTGATACACCTTTTCGAGTGTTTTGTCTGTGTCAAACTCTATGGGGCCCACCATTACTGAATGGGCCATGTTCCTACATTTGTTGAGGAACTTGACCTATTCTGTGACTTTGTTGTCGAGTTCCTTACATCTCTACTTGCTCCTCGTCTTTTCTTTTGCTGCTAGGGTCTTGAGGAGTTGTCCTAGCTCTACATCGGTCAGTGAGGTTGCATCCTTAAATTTGATATGGACCCTTGATGGCTATCCATGATGCTCCTTCTTCTTCTTCTCCTTCCTCTTCTTATGCTTTTATTTCTCTATTTGTGTCGGCACCTATGTACTGCAAAAGTCGAGTCAGAATCTTTGGTTTGTGGGATAGTGGTTGATGGCTTCTTTGGTTGGGGAGGTGGGATGACTACTACCTCTGGTTGGTTATATGCAAGGGGTGCAGAAGTGGATGCAGTTGGTGTTGATGGTTGTGGGGGGGATTTCTCTGAGTCAGAGGGTGGTGGTGGTGGTGGAGATGGTGGTGGCGGTGAGGGAGTTGGTGAATGGTTGGTGGTGATTGGGTTGGGGAAAGTGCGAGGGAGTGGTGGGTTGTTGGGCTTGGGAGGTGAGTCTAAGTCAGAGAAAATTTGGTTAATTTGGTGATTTATGTCCTCCTCAGTTTCTTCTCCTCCAGTCAGTGCAGTGGCTGGTAGGTTGGTTTGGGGTGTGATCGGAGTGATAGTCGCGGTCCGATTTGCGGTCACTTCAGCTTCCTTGTCAAGATTTTTCTTGAAAGTTGAAGTGATAGTTGCAAAGTTTCTGGTCTGGAATTCCTATCCTAGTTGGTATACACCGACCTTGAAGAGAGGTGCTTTTGTGGATATCTTATGTGCCGATGTAAATATCTCAGGCAGCTTCTCAATGAATGTCTGCAGATCTCTATCTTTATCCAACTTTTCCTTCATAACTTCCGACATCGCACTTTTGTACAAGACGAGTGGGCTTACTGAATGTTGTCCTGGAACTTGCTCCTCTGTTACTTTTATCGGTGATGGAGGTGGAGGTGTCGACACAAGATAGAAAACATTTTTAGGCATCGTCATGTGGGTGTTCTTAGCTTTCTTTGGTCGACCCGGTAGTGTTCCTGCATCGACAAATCGCTAGAACTGGGTTTCCACCAGCACCTCATTTTCTACGGCATCCTCTATTATGTCAAGGGTCGTAGCTGCCAATTCCTCTGCGTCATCTAATGACTCGATGATGGTAAGATTGCACTTACCTTTTCCTCGTTGTTGTTGCTATGTCTTGAGCTTCTTCCTTGCAGCTGCTATTTCTTTCGACAATTTTTTAATGATGTCTTTTGTGACAGCATACTCCAAGTTTTCTGGCTTTGTCTCTCACCTTAGCTCCTTGGTCGGGATGAAACTTTCTACAGCCGAAGTAATTACCTGGTGCTCTAGCTGGGTTTCTTCTGGCTGTGGCACTACCCTATGTGCTGTCGGAGTTTTGATGATTATTTGATGTCAGCCAGTGTGTTCAACTGGTGTCTCCTCCGACACAAGGGTGTTGATATAGAGGTTCGGCTCATAGTTTTCCTCTTTTTCTTGGTCGGTTAGCGGCTCTTAGATCGAGAAGTCACTCTTATTTACTGTCGTTAGTAGTGGTATTTTGTTTTTAGCCTATCGAGACAGATCTCGAAAGATCTAGTTGACCGATGGATAATAGTCAAGGGCTTTAGCATTTGAGTTGTCTCCCTGCATGTACCATACCGAGGTATGGTCGAGTTCTAGCTAGATGTGGGAGTTTTTCGGTAGACTTCTTCAGATGTTTTGAGGCACCCTCCATCTAGTTGTGTGAAATTTGAGCTGTTGAATCTAGTTTTCCAATAACACCTTTACGTTTTCCAGTTCCTGCAGCGTTCCTCTCTGGGAGAATGGTTTGAATCTCCACATGTGGAACCTTGATGGTTCCTAAAAAATTGGGTTCCCCTCTGGGAAGATATGGCACATGACTATCCATAAGATGAGGGAGGGGAACTTGATGATTCCTCCCATTTCTTAGCATCTTTCACGGATGGTCTTGACCATGTCGGTGACATAGTGAGCCCATCTATATATTTTTCTGTCTATCGCAATGGTGTCAACAGCTTCTAGCATGTCTAACTTGAGGTCGCTACCTTGACCTACCAGGGTGAGTGTTATTGCTATTATTTTGGCCACAATCTGTGGCGTTCAAGTTTTTATTTGACTAATCATCTACCCCTTCAAGTTTTTTCCCGAAGCTGAACCAATTAGCTCTTCGAGCAGTCATTCTTTAATCCTGACTGGTACTGGGTCTCCTGTGTTTGAGAGACCTGTCACCTTGGAGATAACTTCTGCAGAGATGTCGACTAGTTGGTCGAAGTAGAACCGACTGTTGTGGTACCAGCTTTTGATGAATTTTACGGCGGTTTCCTTGGTGCCACCGAAGCTGGACATGAGCGGTGCATTGACATAGTTGAATATGGTGTTGTATTTGATTTTCTCTACAAATTGAATGGGATTCTTGTTGACATAAGCCCATTCTTGCATCTCAGCCCATAGTTTTTTCCATGAGCCTTCCTATACCTTAGCATTCTTAATGTTCTTTAGTCTGCGGACTAAAGGTGTGTCTGCAATCTGTAGTTCCTTGGCCTTGGTTGAGGCTCTAGTCTGTTTGGGTGTCATTATGTCGGTTTGGTCGTTTGTTTCACTAAGGGGTTCTCGGCTTTCAGTTGACTAGATGCTCTGATACTCTCTCTATATGAATTGCAGTGCATGATCCTTCGATGGTCCAGTATTTATAGGCAATGCTATGGATGTTTTGGTCGATAAGTGTATTAATGGCAAACGTGATGTTCCAGCTAGAACCTTTCAGTGTGTGTTAATGGAAAAATGCTTTCGGTGCTTGATGTCATGAATGCGCAATGGGACTATCGAGGTCATCGGTTGATGTTGGTTATGAAAATGGTCAATGGAAGTGGTCGGTCAATGAAAATGGTCAATGGTGTTATGTTGATGGGCATGATGTCGGTTGTTGAAATGGTGATTTCCTGTCATAGTGTTCTATATGTGCAGTATTATTTTTCTTTTTGTATTTTTAAGTTTTTATAGCTTTTGGTTTACGGTTATGGTCCTTATAGGATTTTTTTTTTAATTTCTAGTTTTCATAGCATTTCCGTCGGGCTCCATTAACAAGTTTTTGAAATACTATGCCTTGTAATGTCCTTATTCAGACTGATCCATTGGTATGTATCTCTTCGACAATGTAGGGTCCCATCCATTCTGTATGAATATTTTTAGGTTTACCTTTTACTCGACTATTGTATAGTAAAGCAAGGTCTCTTACCGACAACTTTTTGTTTTTGATGTTTCAGTCATGCCATGCTTTCTGTTGTTGTTTGTGAATTTCTTGATGTTGTATTGCCATTAGTCAGTGTTCTTCGAGTTTTCTTAGTTGAAATAGTCAGTCCTTTCTTCCTTGTTCAATATCGACATGTAGGATCTCTGCGATGATAGGTGTCTGTTGTTGGAAGTGTAGTGGAACTACTGCTTCTTGTCCATAGACTAGTCAAAAATGAGTTTGGTCAGTCTAACGTTTATATGATGTTTTGTATGCCCATAATACTACAGGTATTTTCTTGTCCCAGTCATCCTTATCTGTATTATATATTTTAGTTAGTCATCTTGTTAATTTTTTTATTAAATGCTTCAATTGCTCCATTTGACTAAGGTTGGTATGTTGCACTCCGATGATGGTCAGTTTGGAACTGGTCGGTTAGGGTTTTGATAGTTTTATTAATGAAGTGTGCTCTGTGGTCTCTAATTAGGGTTAGTGGGAATCCAAATATGGTGATGGTATTCTCATAGATAAACTTAGCATCTATCTCACTAGAACATGTGTCGATTGGTTTGGCCTCTGCCCATTTAGTTACATATTCGACTGCAGTTATGATGTACCTTCCGTGTGTTCTTTTTGCTAGTATAGGAAATGGTCCTATGAAGTCTATGGCCCAGATTTCAAATGTCAAAATTGGGTTCACTGATATCAAAGCCATTTTTGTGATGGGTAGCAGTCAACCTAGTCATTGACATCTGTCACATTGACTGACAAAATTTTTGCAATCTCTGTGGAGTGTCGGCCACCATAACCCTGACTGTTGGATTTTCTTTGTAGTTGTGTCTACCTAGAAATGTCGTCCTACCAATCCATAGTGTGCTTCATGGGTGATGTTGTCTCATTCATGTTCTAGTACACACCTTCTTAGGATGTAATCTAATCCTTCCATGATGTAGTGGTTTATTGATGAGATAATTAAGTGCTTGATGGTCTGTATAGAATGTAAATGGGTTAGCTAAAAGATAATGTCGATATTTTTGTAGTGCAAAGACCATTCCTAGTGCTTCTCTTTCTGTTGTCGAATAGTTTCTCTCAGCATTGTTTAATTTTTTGCTACTGTAAACTATAGGATAATCCATTCCATCATCTCCTACTTGAGTTAATATTTCTCCTATTACTGGGCCTGATGCATCAATATGAACATGGATTTTGATCAACCAGTTTGGAAACCTTAGGATTGGTGCTTCAACTAGTTTTATTTTTAATTTATTGAATGATATGTGGCACTCTTCTGTCTAATTGAACTCTTTATCTTCCCTTAATAGTTCTTCAAGAGGATAGGTCATATCTGAATAATATCTTATGAATTTTTTGTAATAGCCTGTGTGGCCAAGTCGCACCCTAACTTGTTTTGGGTTTATTGGTGGTTTTCAGTTGAGGATACTTTTGATCTTTGCAAAGTCAACCTTAATACCTTCCTTAGAGACAATGTTCCCTAATAATATCCCTATGGGGGTCATGAATATGCAATTCTTGATGTCTAGGGAGAGTTGAATTTGTCGACATCTCTCCAACATAAGCCTAAGCCATTTGCAATGATCCTTTAACATGGAGTATATTGTCCAATCATCAAAGTATACTGCCATGGTCTTGTAAATATATTCCTGAAATGTTTTGAAAACAATCCTAGAAAATACTGCAGGTGCATTTTTTAATCCAAAAGGCATAACCTTGTAAGCAAATGAACCAAATTCACACACAAAGGTTGTCTTCTTCTAGTCTTCTTTAGCTATTGGCACTTGGTTATAACCTGAGAATCCGTCTGTAAATGAGTAGCATTCATGTCCTGCAACCTCAATTAAGATTTAATATGCATAAGGAGTTGGAAATTGGTCTGTCAGTGTCACTTTGTTTAGTTCCCTAAAGTCGACACAAATTATTAGTTTGGTTAGATCATGTTTCTTAGGCTGTAAAACCATTGGATTTGCCCATTCTGATTGGTCAATTGGATAAATGATTCCTGCTGCAAGCATGTTATCAATTTCCTTTTTGACTATCTCTTTGTATTTGTGAGCTAGTTTATACGACCTTTTCTTCACAGGTCAAACATCAGGTTTAGTATCAATCTTCATTTCTCCCATTTCATTGACTAAGCCTTTGAGGTATTTATAATCTCTAGCAAATACATCTTGGAACTCTTTTAATAATTTCACTATCTCTGTGGTTTGCTCTTCACTCCAGTAGTCACCAATATTTGCCATTTTTTGTCTATCATCATTTGAGATGTTGAATTCCCTAGTTTTGTCTTTAGCATCTAGCCATTCCAGTGCTGTGGCTTCATTGATCGATCGAATTCCTTCCTTAAATTGTGAGAATGTGGCAGGGAAGTCGGCTGCAGTCATTCTGTTGGTATCTTGTTTATCGGTTGTTTTGACTTTAAGGATTGTACAAATAGGTTTGGTCATTTCGATCTGGTTTGATTTCCATATAAAGAGTTTTCCTTCTGTATTTTCATTTTCTAACTGTAGTCTTGTCGACTGTGGCTTTGTCCTCATTTGTATATTGTTGCATTTCATTGTCTGTTGGGTATCTTTTAAGGGTTTGTTTTCAGTAGGCTGGATAAATTCTTTAATATGTTTTGCTGTTTCGGACAAGTTTTCATTTTATGGTATAAAGTTGAAATCTTTAATGAAATTTTCCCTTAGTTCATGCCATAACAATGTTTCACCTCTAGATTCTTCCATTTTATACCATTTGTTTGGTAAGTCGGGGAGGGTTGATGGGAACAGGTGTGGCCATGCTCATTCATCCTTGTATCCAAGTCTTCTCCATTCTTTTTCACATGTCTTAATATGAGATTCTGGGTTCTATCCTTGAGTGAATATGGGGATCTGAGCTTGTTTGGTTAACTTCTTTCCTCCAAACCTTTCGACAATGTAAGTCAAAGTTGTTGTCTAGGTCTACAGTCTTGTCTGATAGGTATCCCACCATTGAGCAGCTTGTCCTGTAAAAGTTTCTACCAGGCTTTGAAGTTGGCCATGTTCACCAATATTTTTGGAAACTTGTTCTACATGCATGACTGGTGATTCCCTTTCCTTGTATCTTGGTATTTTTGTAGTATTTACATTGGTAGGTTGTAAAGTAGGGTATTCCCTAATTTTCTTCTCAAAGATTTTTGGGACAATGGACACTATGAAGCATTGTTGGGTGGGATTTGTATGCACTTTCTGAATAGTCCAACACCCTCTTGCTTGTGTTCCATAATTCTCAATCTCCCAATCATATAATTCTACATCTGAATTATAACCAACTGAGTCTTGGTTGCCTAAATGAATTTCTCTGTAGACATTAGGTTCTATGTAATCTGCATTGTTTTGAATCTGGTAGAGTTGTCGGACGTCGACTTCTTCATCGATAGGTTCAGCCCAAGGTTCGCCTTGAGATGGGTGAATAGGTACAATGACCTTTTGTCCATTTCCTTTTAATTTGATTCTCTCTTTGTCTAGGGATATTGATGCTTTCATCTTTCTACCCCAAGGTTGACCTAATAACGCTGGGAAGGAACTGGATCCTTCCCTAGGGTCAATGATTTCGAAGTTGACTTTGTTCAAGATTTCGTTTATAGTTGTGTCAACGTTTTTACAAACTCCAATAGGTTCAATTAGGCCTTGGTCGGCTAGTTTCAAGTATATCCCTGAATCATATAGTCGAGGTCTGCCCATTTGTTCCCAAGTGTCACGAGTCATGATGTTTACTTGTGATCCAAAGTCGAGCACTACTTGTCGGACATGGTATCCTTCGATTTCCAAGTCGACAAGTGGATCGGCATCTCCTTTATCTTTTTTATTTAAGCTACAGATGTTCTTTCTTTGTTTTTTAGATTTGTTATGTTTTTTTTCATATAGTAAGTCGAATAACTGAGAGACTGAGTTGTCTTTTTGTACAAGTTGTATTAATTCATTTATTGTGTTATGTCAATTGTCGTTAGCTTGTTCTTGTCGTGCAAATTCTTTTAATACATTGGTTGCTTCTTTGTATGTTTGTTTTTCTTTAAGTGGATCAAGGTAGACATTTTTCTCTTTTATTTTGCTGATTTCTTGGGTTATCACTTCCTGTTTTTGTTCCTTTTCAAGTTACAATATGCAAATTTTTTGTGTTTATTACATCTTTTTTTTTTTGCACAAATGACAAGACATTAACATTTTTCTTTGTATTTATTTTTTCCAACATGGTAGGGAAATCCTCTAGTGAGTGATCCCCTACTCCACAATGAGTACAAAATTTGAGGTTAGTTCTGTCTTTATATGGACAGTCTGCATACCAATGTCCCTCCTTATAACATGTAAAGAATTGGATGGGTCGACATGGTCGGTTGTTGCGATTCCCAGGGAATCGACCTCTTCCTTTGTAGCCTCCACATCGATTGTCATACCGACGCTCGTATATTCGACCTTCGTACCTATGACTGTTTTGATCTTTTAGTAAGTTGTTTTTCTCATTATGTTGTGCAACTACATTGGTTTGGTGGAATGCATGGTAATTCTGTCGGCTCTTCAGGTTCAAATGGTAGTCTGCTGTATTATGATTTTTTGTTTCATAGATTGCACACAAGGATGCCTTGCCGTTCTTCATGTTGAATGGGAAATATTTTGTTGAGTGGTCCCCATGCTCCTAGAAAATGTCGCAAAAATACTTCATCTGTATGAATCAAACATCCCATCAGCTATATTCCTATCGACAGTTGTCTTTGGAGTGTCCACCCATCAAGCACTTGGTGCACTAGATATCCTGATTCTTGAGGTTTAACTCCTTTAAAGACTTATGCACACTCTCCAACTGTTCTTTCAATCTGTGATTAGTGGAGTAGGCTGGTATGTCCTCATCCATTTCCACTTGGAGAGCTTTTGTAAGCACATCTTCGTAGGATTTGAATGTTTCCAGACTGATATGTCGGTGGACTTTCTGAGATCTATAAGAAACCACTCGATTAGTAATTGTTCATCTATAACATAGTCCATCTAGCTCAGAAGGTGTTTCCAATGCTTATCATAGTCGCGGACAGTTTCCCCTGGCTTCTGTGATGTTGTTTTTAGTTTTTTCACTGCCAGGTGTTTGGCATCTAGAGTTTTGAAAAATGATAGAAATTGCACTTTGATCTCAGCTTTTGTTGCTCTAGGTTGTCTTTCTAAAAAGGTCATATACAAAGTCAATTCCCTTTTCCTCAAGGCACCGATGAACTGTTCCATTTGTCTGTCTTTGTCCATAACTTGGTTGGCCTCCCAAGTCGACTCGCAGACGAACCGGTGTCGTCTGGGGTCCTCATCCCCCTCATATAGAGGAATGTGAGCTAATCTGTGACCCATGTCAGAATCACTGTCACTGCTCTCAGGAGGTGGTGGTGGTGGAGGTGGGGGTGGGGGTGGTGGTGTTATTGGTTTATTCATCTCTGTGGGACTATGGTTGACAGAACTTTTGTTCCCGTCGGTTGTCGATTCTTCCTCGACTGGTACTTGGTTGATATCGACTTCTTTTTTCAATGGCCCACTGCAACTATTTGTTCGCAGTTCTGAATTTTTTGTGTCTTCTAAAGCTTTATTTGGCAGGGGGGTGCTCCTTCATGTGTTGGTAAGAGTAAGTGGATACTTTGGTTGGAGGGTAGCACTTGAAAAGTAACCCAATTTCCTTCCTCTAGTTAATGGATAATGAGGTGTCATCCAGTGTATGTCTTGTCATCTAGTCGAATCCATATACCAAAGTCACCAGCTCGTATTCAGAGGTCCTCTTCAACAATAGTTTGTATCCGGGTACACGGATTCAATGGAGAGAGAGTTATTCCTTCATGGGGATCTCTTAATTGGAGAGCTTCTGGATGCTCTATCCATAATTCTTCCTCTATAGGGGACACCTCTTCTTCCAAGCCTTCTTCATGTCCGTCATGACCCGACTCTGGTGGATTCCCTTCCTGGTCGGTCACCCTGGGACTCCTTCCTCTATGCAGCGCTAAGGCTCGTTCTTGTCTTTCTTCCTTCCTTTGTTGTCTCTCTTCCCTCTCTATTTTATGAATGTCTAACATACCGTTGTGTGATACTATTCTCTTGATTTCCTTTTTGGTTGACTTCTCATTACTGGTGAATGGTATCTACTTCTAGTCGACTAGAATCCACTCTACTTTATCTCAACATATGACCAACTTCCCCCACATAGCCTACCCGACGCTTTTAGAAAGCCTAGATAGTTCGGTCTATTTGCTTAGGAAGTATTCCCACTCCCTTTTTGCAATGAATTTTTCCAACTTCTTTTGCTTTTCCACCCAGTTAGAGTTTGACGGCAGTTCATGAAGTGATGGATGAGGTTCGACAATATGTCCTACTCCCTTCTCGATCAGAAATTTGAACAACAAGGTCGGTAAGGAACACAGAAATTGCTCGATGAGTTCTGTGTAAAATTTCTCCTTGATGGTTTCCACTGAAGTTCTGTCTTCGATTGCTTGCTTCTCACAGAAGTCGTCGGCGATTTTCTCAAACCACTCCGATAAATTTGTTCTAACTCCTTGGATAAGTTTTTCTAGCAACTGTTGTTTGTTAATCCCTTTCACCTTTCTCATCCAGGAGTTTCTTCAGAAGTTGGGGCACTAATTCTACAAACTTCTCATTTGTTTTTGTGAAGAATCCTTTTTTTTTGTGCGATTGTTAATCTGTTCCTTCATGCGTAATTCTGCAAATAGTTTGCAACTTTACATTCCCACCAGTCCTTAATCTCCTTCTCTGGTATCATCTATTTGCATACATTTCATACATGTACTGCCAACAACAGAACCAATGTTGTAATCTCACAGATCACATAAGGTTACCAATAATACATACTAAAACATACATATAAAACAGAGACAAGAGATACGAACAAGTAAGTGAAGTAATAGATTATATTACATGAATGAGTCCATACAACCCAGAGAACTGAACTGAACTGAACTAAGTTCTCATCTGGCTCAACAGCCTAATATACATGATTACAAAATAGTTACAAAATAACAACATGTCAGTTCGGTGAACCGACACGACCTTAGGTGGCCAACCTAATCTCTAGTTTAGTCGACCGACTGACTTATTCGGTTGATCGACTAAGTTCTCTATTGTTCAATTCGACTTATCGACTTGCTCCTCCTACAATTTCCCATAATCAACATCTACAATTTTCAAATGGATAAATAAAATATAAGTTATACATAAGAAGGGAAAACATACCTCTAAAGAAAAAGCTAAATTTAGAAATCAAAAGAATAAACACCAAGTTTTCCATCTTCCTCAACTTGGCACATTCACCAAAAGCCTTGACTATAGTGGCCATGTTCCTCTTGGGATCAAGTCAAGCAAGAGCCAAAATAATGGGTTTTGAAGGATTGTTCAAAAACAATGGGATCTAAAAAACAAAAGAATGCTATTATGCAGTGTGACGACTATAATTTTGCAAGTATATGAAATCTTAAATGGTGGATAGTAATTAAACCTTGCCCTGCCACTTACCTCACCCTATAAAGGAGACTTAGGAAATTGAGTAGAACCATTATCTATGTTTTCATCTTGCACTATAACATTGCTGAAGTCCATTCCAGGAGGTATAACCTGTAGGCTACAACAAAGTATATGTATGATGAGAATTTTCCTACACTTATGACAGCATGTACACCTTTCACCGAAGAAGCCCTGGAATAATTATCAATGAAGAATAGGATTTCCACATTCAAGAATGAAACATACTTCCTACAAAGTTATATAAGCAGATGTGTGAAGCCCAAGGTAAGAAACTAATGAAAATGCAATTTAATTTTAATGGGAGTATGATTCTTTGCATGTACTGTCATTCGAGGCATATAACGACCATAACAATTGACACCACGCTTGGCACAATGTCTGATTTTATTATTCAGTTCCAAATCAAAACCATCATGCATGCCCCATTGGTCTTCAATTTCTTGCCTTGCAATTGTGACCACAAGCTTAGTAGAATATATGCACAGTTCTTCAGCTTCAATCCTACGCATGATCATAGCTGGAAGGACTCCTCCTCATATTTTCACTTCCTCTCAATATCAATGTCTTATGCATTCCTCCAATCATCTCTTCATAGTCTGTATCTCCTTTTTGCACTAGAAAAACATACATATTGACTATATCCAAGCCCCATCGAACATACAGGTACTTGCAAATCACCAAATCTAACATTTAGTAATACAGATCTCGCTCAACCAGAATTTATTGCATGGGCTCCGTTTGAGCCAGTGCTTAACATGCACTCGCCAAAAGTCCAAATCCATCTCATTAAATTGAGAGGCAAAGAACTATCTATTAAAATTTTATCACCTTAAAGGTTGAAATCTTGAAGCATGAAGAGGCAGCACACACAGCTGGCATTAGAGGAAATTTCAACTCAAAATGGGCCTTTTAACTTTTATTCAAATTCCATGACATCATGTGTTAGCCAATGAAATTTATTTAAATTTGAAATACCGTATAGGTCTTAAACACTTTTTTAATATAAATTTGGGGATAGGTATCATAAAAAAACTACTTTTCTTGTTCGTATTTTTGACATATCTTCCTTTTTTTTTACTCAAATTTCGATCGGGATAGCTCGTTGGATGCGTAATTAAATTCCGCATCCAACGAGTACCCACTCGGCATACTTTTGACGGACCTCACTACCCCAAAAACAAGAAATACCTGAAAAAATGGAATGATGATGTCATCATTCCATTTTTTCAGGTATTTCTTGTTTTGGGGGTAGCAGGGTCCGTCAAAAGTATGCTGAGTGGGTACTCGTTGGATGTAGAATTTAATTACGCATCCAATGAGCTCTCCCAATTGAAATTTGAGTAAAAACACAGGGAGATATGTCAAAAATACAAACAAAAAAGTAGTTTTTTTCTTTTCTTCCTCCAAAATTAATAAATATTATTTTACTATTTTAACTATTATTTTATTAGTTCATTTTAGGAGGCCCATTTTGATTTGAAATTTCCTCTAATGGAACAATTTTGAGAGTAAATCACATGGCATCTTAAACCTCTCATTCTCAATTACCGTCTCAGCTCATGTGCTTTGGGTGCCTGGCAAATCAGTAACCAAGTAAAATCTTAAAAAGATGGTAGGACTAATCAATATTCAATGATAGTCCTGAATCCTGATTCTATTATACTAATAGAGAGTTTCCATGGATCCTTAATATTTGGAACAAATAAAGCTAGCTCTTGTACTCCTTTCTAAAAAATTGTTAGCAACGCCATTTTAATGTCATGCAATTGGAGCTAGTAAACAGGTGCCTTAATCAACAAACAATATTTTTCTAGATTTTCAGGAGGCTGAATACCACTCCTGTAGTGACATAGAACATATACGAGTTACTAAAAATGACATCTATAATTAAAACTTACAGTGGATATATTCTTGACTATATAGGCCAAGCAATGGGGGTTAGAACGATTTGGCATCCTCCACTAGGAATCGAGAACTTTGTGGACCTCTTAGTTTTCTCATTCTTTTTCTTAGCCCCTCTGCACCTTAGTGATAATCGATATGAGAATCATAATCTGGATCTGGATATATGGGTGAATCTAGACTATCACCAGCTGTATATAGAAGTTGGATCCCACTGCTACAAATTAGAGCATTAAATGCATACAATTTTACTCCAATAGGCTGAAGCACAAAAATAGTTTCTAAAACTATCAATGCAGTTGATAAGATGAATCTAGGAGATGGGAAGTTTCCAGCAGAGAAAACTACATTCATAATCTCTTGGACAATAATAGCTATTTTACTAACAAGGGGTTCCCCACTAGCACGATGTTTGAGTTTTTTTATTCAGTTTCAAATTAAAACCATCATACATGCCCCATTGTTCTTCAATTTCTTTCCTTGTACTTGTGACCACAAGCTCAGCAGAATCAATACACAATTTTCAGCTTCAATCCTATGCATGGTATTGTAGGTTGCATTGATATCCTCCTTGTAATGAAATCCTTGTTTCAATATTTGTTCTAGTTTATTTCGGCCTAGAGAATGACCTCTCAAAACCATTGGAATGTTGAGAGCACCAGAAAGAAGGCATGTAGCATCCCCTGCATCTACATAGTGGCCATGGATCACATGAGGCCATATGGATCTGCCTTCTCCAATTAAATCTCCCAATGCTTTGGAAATGTTGAGAATATGACCCAATTCTTCATCTACAAACTCTGGAATGTATGGCCACAATAATTATTTCTCAATATACTTTTCTTTGCATCCACAAGGGATTCGAACTATGTGTGCCCCTCCACTCTCATGAATTTCTTCATCATGATTAGAATTTAACATTTTAGTTGGCTTTGCATAGCTAGAATCCACTTCAGGACAACGGATCTCACGTGTTAGCAAGTCCACTCTATAAACTTCTGGCATTTTTGCAAGTGCTTTTGCAAACTCTACAACATATTTCACCGGCATGAAAAAAGAATACACGTTTCACTTGGTGGTGATCCAATTCTAGTCCTACCAAAATAAGGTAATCAGGCTTTGATCCCCTACTTTTCTAAATGAATTTGTGAGCAAATTGACCTCAACTATTCAATACACTAGAAATAGAAGAAGGAAAATAAAAAAAATAGAAATATTTTGTAACAAATTTACTTGTCCACCTGTATCAGAATCACAGCCAAGCTTCATATTCTCCCCTCGCACTAGGCCATGCAAACTGACATATTAACCATAAATAGGAGAATCAGCGAAGTAAATTTTGCTATGAGGATTTTTAGAGCTAATACTTCTATTCTCAGCATAGAATATTGGACAAAGAAAAAGAAGTGAAAACTAATCGCAAAAGAACTATAACAGTAGATTTTCATACATTTCATCCTCCAAGGGTGGATATTCATTCTCCTATGGCTGCAGCCTCTCAAATCTTGTTGTAACCATTATCTCTGAATCATGAACATGGGATTTACTTCCCAGAAGTTGATGATGTTTTTGCTGCTGCTACAGGATCAAGGATTTATGGTTTTTACCATGCCCAAGGGACTGTGATAAACTCAAAAATGAATGATAGTTGTTTGTACAAAGATAAGACCTAAAAATTAGAAACAGTGTGGACATGACTTGAATAGTCTACCATTGAAGAAAATATTGGATGCTGTCATAAAAATGGCCAAAATTGATTTCATGTTGACTGTTAGATGCTCAGAATATTCCATTAAGATACCTATATCAAATACTTGGTCCTTATTGCTTCCTCGTGGATATTGGTGACTTCTATGTGTCGAGACTTGGAACTAATACCATTCATTGTTGTTCTTTGACTTCTTGCAGGGCTACCACATGCTCAGGATATTAGGCCTGTTCCGAAATCCTTAGAACAACCCTCTTCTTTATAATTAGGGAAAACCCAGTTGAGAAATGGGTGTAATGAGGATCCCATTTCAAGAAATGGGGATGAATTTGAATATTGATCGTGTTTATCAGTGATATGTAATAGGTGAGTATCTTGTAGCATCATGCATGCTGTTTTTTGGACTTCAATACCATTTAGAGCCCTATTCATGAAGTATTTTGTCTCAGACATGGATTGCACTTACATAAAAATGGAAAGAACTTACTTATATTTACTTCTAATTAATATTGGCTGCCCATCACCAAGAAATATGGAAATCTGCATATCTGTTTTTAAATGTTTTGATGCCAAAACTATTAAAAAACATTCCCACTCCTGTGATTTTGCAAAAGTCGACTTGGAAGGTTTTTTATCTTTTGTGAATTTTCCACAACGGGAAACATAAATACCATAAATACTACCATAGTGATATCCAGAAACATTCCCACTTATTGGATGGTGACATGAGAGTTAGTTCAAGGACCAAGACTCCCAACATTTTAATACACACACACAGTCACACATGCTTTCACAATGTTTCCAATCTTAATCTGCTAGCTAGGTATTCACAAACACAATAAAGTCCATGTGGAAAATTATAACTTTCTATTTTGAACTGGTGAAGCTCATACTATGACTAGCTAAAGGGTAGAGATTTCTTCTCCAAAAATTCTTTGTTGCTTATGTTCAGGTACATAGGGTACTCCCAAAAGACCGAACACCTTCAGCAACCGCTTCACACAAATAGATCACAGATCAACACATCGATGTTTGTCACGTGGTTAAAACCCTCAAGAGGGAAATAATCCATGGCCCCAGCCAAATAGCTACTTGGAGCAATTTATTATTCAAAAGAAAGAAAGTTACATATGAGTTTCTCATAATCGATCAACTAGCCAAAGACCCTCTATGCTTTCTAAATAGAGATCATAGACCAATTGGGTGTTAAGCCATAGATCAATGGTAGGTATGATCTAAGAGAAGTTGAACCCTCGGATCACTCTATGTCTAGAACATATCGTGACCGTCGGATTAGAATATTTACAAATGCATACTAATGCATACTAAAGAAACACACTTTGACCTAATGGATATATTACACAAGTTGATCTTAACTAACTCCTAAGTGTCTAAATATCTTGACATCCCCCCTTAAGAACAACTTGGGATAGGATTGAAGCATTTACAAAAGTGACACTATTAGGAGAAGGAAGGAGGCATTAGAGCCTATCCCCCCTTAAGGACACATTCCTGAACTCCTAACATAGACTGAAGTTTAGAAAACTTCACTTCTGTAAGAGACTTGGTGAATATGTCTGCAACTTGATCATCTATAGGGAAATAGAGCACTTCAATAACATGATCATGAACAATATTTCTGATGAAGTACATGTGTAGCTCAATGTGTTTGTTGTGCTTAAGTAGAACTGGATCTTTGGCAAGCTTGATGGCACTTTGATTGTCGCACCAAAGTGGAGTAGGCTGCTGCTGCTCGAATCCAAACTATGAAAGGATATGTCAAAGCCATAAAGCTTCCTAATTGGCATTAACTATGGCTCGATATTCTACTTCTGCTCAAGAAAGAGCAAGAGCTTGTTGTTTCTTACAATCCCAAGTGACAGGTCCATATCCTAGACTGAAAACATAACCTGCAGTAGACTTTCGATCATTAGGATCACCGGCCCAATCTAAATCAGTGAAACCAACCAACAAAGGTTTCCCCCCTCTACTATAATGAATCCCAAACTGAATTGTACCTCAAATATATCGAAGTATTCTTTTTGCTGCTTTCTAGTGACTTTCATGAGGAGTTTGCATATAACGGGCAACATGACCAACATCAAATGAAAGGTCAGGACGTGAATGAGTCAAGTATAAATACTACCAACAAGCTGACGATACAAGGTGGAATCTACTTCAGGGGAAGTACAAGTGGCAGAAAGTTTGACTCCATACTAGAAGGGAGAAGGGGATGGTTTACAATCTTCCACGTGGAAGCGACGAAGAAGGTCACAAGCATACTTAGACTGGGAAAGAAAGATTCCTTCTTTGGTTTGCAAGACTTGGAGACCAAGAAAATAATGAAAATGTCCTAAGTCTGACATTTCAAAATTTTGCTTAAGATTGGATTTCACATGGGTTATAAGTTTAGGGTCACTACCAGTAAGGATAAGATCATCAACATAAAGAATAGGTATGATGAGATGGTTTCCTACTTTCTTGGTATAAACATTAGGGTTAGAATGGCATCTAGAAAAACCAGTGTCAAGGAGAAAGCTATCCATTTTGGCATACCAAGATCTAGGAGCTTGCTTAAGGCCATATAAGGATTTATTAAGGAGACAAAAAAGGCTAGAGTTATTCTAAACATATCCAGGAGTTTGTTCCATGTGAATTTTTTGATGTAAATCACCATGTAAGAAGGAAAAATTGACATCCATTTGATGGACTTCCTGGTTATGTAAGGCTGCAAGGGAAAGAACAAGGCAGATGGAGTTCATTTTTGCTACAGGAGCAAAGGTTTCATTGTAGTCAATCCCTTCAACTTGGGAAAAACCTTTGGAAACTAACCTTGCCTAAAGTCTTTCAACACTTCCATCTGATGCATACTTAGTTCTGTAGACCCATTTACATCTGACAAGTTTTCTTCCTTTTGGAAGAGGAACAAGATCCCAAGTATCGTTTGCCATTAAGGAACGATATTCTTCATCCATAGTTGCATCCCAATCTAGATTTCCTAAATCTTCTGCAAAATTTTTTGGATCATGATTCTCAGAAACTTGAGCCAAAAGAGAAGAGGCTCGCTGAAACTGAGAACGTGTTCGATATTGATCTCTTGGATCACTGGCAAGATCACCAGCTACTTCACATGTTGAACGGACCCATCGAGGAAGTATTGGTGCTAGTGCAATTGGATGAACATGAGTAGGCGGAGGTGGATTTTCACCCTCGCTATCATCATCAGAAACTGGAGTTGGAAACCTGTCAAGAAAGATAGAAGAAGAATAAGAAGAAGGGACAATCATAAAATCAGGCTCGTAGGCCAAAGATGGCACACCCGCCAAGTTAGGCTCGAAGGCCAAGAGATTTTCATCAAATTTAACATCTCTTCTAATGATTATATGATAAGAATGTGGCTGAATAATTCTATAACGTTTTACATATTCAGAATATCCAACAAATATGCACTTTTCACTTTTAGGTTGTAATGCTTTTCATTTTTCATTCGGAATGTGAGCCCATGCTTCACAACCAAACCCACAAAAGTGACTTACATCTGGTTTAATTTTACTCCATGCTTCTTCTGGTGTTATACCCTGTAAAAATTTAGTGGGTGTGTGATTAACTATGTAATTTGCACAATTTATGGCCTCATCCCAATATTGAAGACTTAGTCCCTTAGATTGGATCATACAATTAGCCATTTCTTTTAAAGTGCAGTTCTCCCATTCAGCTACACCATTTTGTTGTGGTGTATATGGAACAGTGTGCTATTGTTGGATTCCTTGTTTAGTGCAAAAAGTAGTGAACTTGTTGTTAACATATTCTCCTCCATTGTCAGATCTTAACTTAATAATTTGATGACCAGATTGTTTTTCAACAAGGGCCTTGTAGGCCAAGAACATGTTAAATACTTTGCTCTTAAGTTTTAGGAAGTAAACCCAAGTGCGTCTGGAGTAGTCATCAATGAAATTTAAGAAATATTTGAAACCAAAAAAGGAAGCAGATGGAAGAGAGCCACACAAGTCACTATGCACAAGCTCCAAGGGAACCGAGGCATGCCAAGAGGCACGTTTGTCAAAACTGTCCCGATGATGTTTTTCGAGTACACAACTAGAAAAAACACCATCCTTGCAAGATACCAGCAGAAGATCAATCACCATATTGTCTTTACATAGTTGCTGCAATGAGCAATAATTTAAGTGACCAAATCGCTCATGCCAAAGTTTGCTCAAGTTATCACTATGAGCAACAAAAACTGAAGGAAAAGGTGATGACCCAAAGTTGTTAAATTTGTACAACCTGGTAATATCATCAACGGTTCTAGTAGCAAGGATATTTTGAGGTTTTTTAAAATACTTGATTACAACTTGGTGAGGTGTAAACGTCACAATTTTACCTTCATCTGAATGAGTAATTTGATAGACTGATAACAAATTGCATAAATTTTTTGGAACACATAGTACATCACTGAAATGACCATTTTCTACTGGAACTGTTCCAGATCCTACAACACTTAGAGATCTATCATCACCAACAAATATTTTTTTGGTGTTACATTCATGCATAGTAGAAAAGATGGCTTTATCCTTAGCCATATGATAAGATGCTCCAGAATCAATGAGCTATTCAATTGAAGTAGAAGAAGAAGATGCAGTATAAGAGTAACTAGAAGCACAAAGTGGATGTCCGTGAGAGGTAGATTCTGAAGATGAATCTAGGATGATGTAGTGCTTCTTCATTGCTACTTCCAATGCTGCCATCTTCTTAAAACACTTAGATTAATCATGATTATATTTCCCACAAAAATTGCAATGACACTTAGTCTTCTTTCCTTTTTGCTTGGATCCTTTGTCATTTTTTAAAGAAGGAGCTGACTGAGAGGGTTTGTGACCCTTGTTGTTTTGCTTATTATTGTGAAGATTATGTTTCTTGGGAGGCTTGGACTTTTCTTTCTGTTGGGACAATAAGGATTTCTCAAATGTATCTGCATTGTTAATTATTCCAAGATGAATGAGCTTATCTTGCTCTCTAATTAGGGAATCACGAAAGGATTCAAGGCTAGGCTCTTGATAGCTAGCTGTAGTCAAGGATTCTTTCATGGATTAGATTGTAGATACAAAAACAGAATACGCGGGTCCAAGTTTTGAAAGAATATTATAAATACATTGTGTTTCTTCTTTCTTAATCTTGCATTCTGCACATAATAGCCTAAGAGTTTTATACTTAGATAAATAGTCTTGAATGCATGAAAAATCATTTGGATTCAAGGAAAGCAACTCAATCTCAAGTTGATGACCCCAAATTTCATTGTGTTTACCAAACATAGATTCCAACTTTTCCCAAGCGAGATTAGGTTAATCAATTCCATATATGTGGAATCGCAAACCAGTAGAGATTGACATCCCAATCAATCCATGAGATTCATCACATCTATTTTCTCATTTAATTTTCTTATCATCATTAGTGGGTTCTGTTTCTTTCCCTGAGGTTATCCTGAAAAGCCCCTACTTCACAGAACATCCTCCATACAAGATTTCCATGAGAAATAGTTAGAACTTGTAAGTATAATATCACAAGGGGAAGCCATACTAGAAAATAATGGCTGAAAGAATAGAAAATAACTAACTGGATGCAAAGAGATCAGAAAAATATGCAGTTTAAAAAAAATGGCACTTAAAATTGATTCTAGATGATGAAGTTATGCTTGATCAAAGAAAATGTTGAAGATGTCCCCAATAGTGATGTGGTAGATATTAACTTGACTAACTAAAAAAAGAAGCCCCCTCTTCCCAAGATCAACCTTTGACAATCATTTTTACAATAAAGTTGCTTTGAAGTGAATCATTTTTGTAGAATAAGTGATGTTCACTTTTACAATAATGTGACTTTTAAATAGCGCGGCAATAAATTAAAAGACTTAAGTGACTCACTTTTATTTTATTTTATTTATGTGAGATGCACTTTTACAATAAAATAACTTGAAAATAGAAATTGCATGCATTAAAAAGTAGCTTAATAAGACATCAAGACCTATTAAGTAATAAAGCAACTTTGGACCAAGTGAGCTAATTTTAAAACGTATGTAAAATAATGGAAAGAGGAAGGGGGATTTTTTTTTTTACTCTTCTCTCTCGTTCTCCGTGCTTGCTTTCTTTTCCTGCAAATCACAAAAAAACTGAAAAACAAAAACAATTTTTTTTTTCCACACAATGGAGTTAGATCTTGGTTAGCTTACCCGGAAAGTCTATGTTTTCAAGTTTTTTCATTGTTTCTAATATGTCATGATCACACAGGGTGCACCGCAAAGAGCATAGGTAGCCGAGAAGATAAGAAAAAAAACTTTCCCTTACTATTTCTGATTCACCACGATCGTGCAAGGTGCATGGCAAAGAGAATACGCAGTCAGGAAAGGCAACAGTTTGAGACTAAAATAGAAAAGATCTAATAATAAAGTGATAAAATATGAGAGATTTAAAAAAAACAAATTCGTCACTGTAACATTATACCTTCAGATTTGCCGAAATGGGTGTTTCTGGAGCAAACGAAAACTATTTTCCAATGGAAATGACACTTTGGACGCAATGGAATAGCTCCCATAGGCCAAAAATGCACAAAAATATAGAAACAAAAACCCTTTCAAACTTTCACCAACACCGGTTATAGATCTTGATCAAAACCGAAAGTTGCTCTTCATAAAAGCTCTGATACCATGTTCAGGTACACAGGGTACTCCCAAAAGGATGAACACCTTCAGCAACCACTTCACACAAATAGATCACAGATCAACACACCGATGTTTGTCACGTAGTTAAAATTCTCGAGAGAGAAACAATCCATGGCCCCAGCCAAATAGCTACTTGGAGCAATTTATTATGCAAAAGAAAGAAAGTTACATATGAGTTTCTCATAATCAATAAACTAGACAAGGACTCTCCATGCTCTTTAAATAGATATCATAGACCAATCAGGTGTTAATACCTAGATCAATGGAAGGTATGATCTAAGAGAAGTTGAACCGTCAAATCACTCTATGTCTAGAAGATTTCGTGAACGTCGGATTAGAATATTTACAAGTGCATACTAATGCAAATTAAAGAAACACACTTTTACCTAATGAATATATTATACAAGTTGATCTTAACTAACTCCTAAGCGTCTAAATATCCTAACAACTTAAAGTTGGATGACAATAGAAGAAATAAAGTAAAGCAGTTATTCAAATGTGTTTGTCATTGGAAACAACTGTTGATCACATTAGAAACTGGTTTATTCCTACATATCAGAGCTTGTTTCCTTGCACTACATGATAGTCACAACATGTAGTCTCATTAAACCTAAACTTAAAATACCTTGGTTAGTTTTCTTGTGCTTAGAAATGCCAACCAAATGGCTCCTAGGCATCTAGAATTGAGGCATAGATCATGTTCTTAGAGGTGATACAACTGGAAAAGTATCCAACTAGGGCATGGCTGCTATATACACAAGTATCATAATATTCATCAGAAGAAATTTTAGCTCGAGGATCAACAAGAGGGACTGAAACATTACCTTGTGCTAAACCATGGGGACAAATTTGCAGGCCTTGGGTACCATTCTTCCCATGTACTTCTTGTCAACACAATGTCCAAAACTAGGAGTATGGTCATCTTAAGGTCCTTGTCCAGCTTGTTGGAAATGACAAGATATTATACTGAAACTAAAATCACAGTAAGCCCGACATATTTAAATCATTCAAAGTAAATGCAGGAGTAATTATAACAGTACTACCAGCAAACCGTCCTAGGTCATAACCCCCACCAGAGATTGATATTCACTTAGAAAAATTGAAAATATCATCAGAACCAATGAACACCACCCTGGAAGTTGGATTTAGCCCTTAGGTGCATCTTCAATGATTTGATCATTCATGTTCTTTGATTGGCTCCTTTATCAACAATATATTCCTGAATTCACAAAGCTTGAAGCTTTTCCTCATACTATTCCCTTTCATATTGTAGCTGAGAATATGGCAAATGGGTCTTTATTGTTTGATGTTGTCTCTTGTTTACCTAGTTGACCTTTTTCTGCATGGGTATTCTTACCTATGGACCTCAATCAATGTTGTTTCCGAATGGCCAACTAGCTCCTCTCTCCTAGGTATTTTTGATCCATTTTTCCACCCAACTAAATTTCTTTCTTTTTCCTCACTTTTTGAAACCAATCCGGTTTGTGGTGGTTGTGTAATTTTTTCCTCATGCTTGTTGCAACTAATTTGGATGATCTGCCATCTGATGTTCTATTCTATTTTTTTGGAACATCTTTTATCTAAAATCCATAGTTTCCAAAACTACAAGATGGTTACGACAAGTCCTATCACACATTAGCATAGTTCCCATCACACTTACCCTGAATATTACGTTGTCCAACAATCTGTTTCTTAAATATAGTTCTACAAAGATGCTGGAACAAAGCATAAAGCCCTCCTTGAGTTAACTTTTGTGAGAAAGAATGAAATTGTGTATAGTATTAGCAACTACCTCCATGACCTCCTCATGCCAAATATGTAAAGGAAGACCGGGAAATCTTATCCACACATGGGTTGTATATACGACATGGAAACTAGGTCAAAGTTTGGAAATGATAGTTTCATAGAAGGATTGGCCCCACTCTATAATCATGATCCTTCCAAGATTCGCTTTCTACCTTTAGTATTCTGAAAATAACTTATGAAAAGACCTTTTGCATATAAGTTTTTCAAAATATCTATAGATCAGTTTGGAATGAACTAGGTTGTAAGTGCTAAACGGCTTGATCAGAAGTATCTTTCCTTGTAGTGGTTATTATTGTCTTGTTTCATCTTGGAATAAAATCTAAACTTGCACCAAAATAGAGAGTTTATTGGATGGTGACATTAGAGTTAGTTCAAGGACCAAGACTCCCAACATTTTAATACACACAAACCGACACACACACACAGTCACACATGCTTTCACAATGTTTACAGTATTAATATGCTAGCTAGGTATTCACAAACACAAGAAATTGCATGTGGGAAATTATAACTTTCTATTTTGAACCGATGAAGCTCAGAGCTCATACTATGACTAGTTAAAGGGTAGAGATTTCTTCTCCAACAATGCTTTGCTACTTAAATTTGGATTCCAATAGAAGAAATAAAGTAAAACAGTTGTTCAAATGTGTTTTTCATTAGAAACAAGTGTTGATCAAATTAACAACTAGGTTATTCCTATAAATTAGAGCTTGCTTCCTTACACCAGATGATAGTCATAACATGTAGTCTCATTAAACCTAAACTTAAAATACCTTGGTTAGTTTTCTTGTGCTTAGAAATTCCAACCAAATGGCTCCCAGGATTCTAGAATCAAAGCCTAGATCATGTTCTTAGAGGGGATATTACTGACAAAGTATCCAACTAGGGCATGGCTGTGATATACACAAGTATCATAATATTTATCAGCTGAAATGTTAGCTCAAGGATCAACAAGAGGGACTAAAACAGTAACTTGTTGTAAACCATGGGGACAAATTTGCAGGCCTTGGGTGCCATTCTTCCCATGTTCTTATCAACATAATGGCCAATATTGGCAGTATGGTCATCTTAAAGTCCTTGTCTAGCTTGTTGGAAATGCCAAGCTATGATCTTGAAAGTCAAATCATAGTAAGACCAACAGATTTAGAGCATGCAAAATAAAAGCATGAGTAATTATAACGGTACCACCAGCAAACCCTCCTAGTTCATGAACCCCACCAGAGATTGATATTCACTTAGAAAAATTGAAGATATCATCAGAACCAATGAACACCACCCTGGATGTTGGCTTTATCCTTTAGGTGAAATTTGAATGATTTGATCATTCATGTTCTTTGATTGGATCCCTTATTAACAATATATTCCTAAATTCACAAAGCCTGAAGCGTTTCCTCATCCTATTTCATTCCACATTGTAGATGAGAATATGACAAATGGGTCTTTATTGTTTGATATTGTCTCTTGTTTACCTAGTTGATCTTTTGCTGCATGGGGGCTCTTCCCTATGAACCTCAATTAATGTTGTTTCTGAATGGCCAACTAGATCATGTCTCCTAGGCATTTTTTATCCATTTTTTCCACCCAACTACATTTCTACCTTGGTCCTCACATTTTGAAACCAATTTGGTATGGTGGTAGTGTAATCTTTTTAAATCTAGTTCTACACAAATCCTAGCACAGACATAAAACCAATCTGTTTCTTAAATCTAGTTCTACACAAATCCAGGCATAGACATAAAACCTTCCTTGAGTTAAATTTTGTTTGAAAGAATGAAATTGCACAGAGTATTACCAACTACCTCCATGACCTCCTCATGCCAAATATCTAAAGGAATGCAAGAAAATATTAGCCACATAGAAGTTGTGTATACGACATGGAAACTGTGTCAAAGTTTGGAAATGATTGTTTCACAGAAGGACTGGCCCTACTATATAACCGCGATCCTTCCAAGATTCGCTTTCTGCCATTTGGATTCTGAAAATAACCTATGAAAAGACCTTTTGCACATAACTTTACCAAAATATCTATAGATCTGTTTGAAATGAACTAGGTTCTAGGTGCTAAATTGATTGATCAAAAGGATCTTTCCTTGTAGTAATTATTAGTGTCTCATTTCATCTTCAAATAAAGTATAAACTTGCACCACCGGAGAGAGTTTATTGGATGGTGACACGAGAGTTAGTTCAAGGGCCAAGACTCCCAACATTTTAATACACAGACTGACACACACATAGTCACACATGCTTTCACAATGTTTCCAGTCTTAATATACTAGCTATGTATTCACAAACAAAAGAAAATGCATGTGGATAATTATAACTTTCTATATTGAACTGGTGAAGCTCAGATCTCATACTATGACTAGCTAAAGGGTAGACATTTCTTCTCCAACAATGATTTGTTGCTTAAAGTTGGATGCCAATAGAAGAAATAAAGTAATGCAATTGTTCAAATGTGTTTATCATTGGAAGCAAGTGTTGATCACATTAGCAATTGGGTTATTCCTACATATCAGAGCTTGTTTCCTTGAACCGCATGATAGTCACAACATGTAGTCTCATTAAACATAAACTTAAAATACCTTGGTAAGTTTTATTGTGCTTAGAAATGCCAACCAAATGGCTCCTAGGATTCTAGAATTCAGGCCCAGATGATGTTCTTAGAGGTGATACAACTGGTGAATTATCCAACTAGGGCATGGCTGCCATATACACAAGTATCATAATATTCATCAGAAGAAATTTTAACTCGAGGATCAATTAGAGGGACTAAAACATTACCTTGTGGTAAACCATGGGGACAAATTTGCAGGCCTTGGGTTCCATTCTTCCCATGTGCTTCTTGTCAACACAATGGCCAACACTAGGAGTATGGTCATCTTAAGGTCCTTGTCGAGATTGTTGGAAATGCCACGCTATGATATTGAAACTAAAACCACAGTAAGACCAACAGATTTAAAGCATGCAAATTAAAAGCAGGAGTAATTATAACAGCACCACCAGCAAATATTCACTTAGAAAAATTGAAAATATCATCAGAACCAATGAACACCACCCTGGATGTTCGCTTTAGCCCTTAGATGAAAATTCAATTATTTGATCATTCATGTTCTTTGATTGGCTCCTTTATTAACAATATATTCCTGAATTCACAAAGCTTGAAGCTTTTCCTCATACTATTCCCTTTCATGTTGTAGCTAAGAATATGACAAATTGGTCTTTATTGTCTGATGTTTTCTCTTGTTTACCTAGTTGATCTTTTTCTGCATGGGGATTCTTCCTTATGGGCCTCAATCAATGTTGTTTCTTAATGGCCAACTAGCTCCTCTCTCTTAGGTATTTTTGAGCCGTTTTTCCACCCAACTAAATTTCTTTCTTCTTCCTCGCTTTTTGAAACAAATATGGTGTATGGTGGTAGTGTAATTTTTTCCTCGTGCTTGTTGCAACTAATTTGGATGATCTGTCATCTGATGTTTTGGTATGTTTTTTTGGAACATCTTTTATCTAAAAACCATAGTTTCCTAAACTACAGGATGGTTACAACAAGTCCTATCACACTTTGACACAGTTCCCATCACACTTATCGTGAGGACTACGCTGTCCAACAATCTGTTTATTAAATCTAGTTCTACAAAAATCCTAGAACAGAACATAAAACCTTCCTTGCATTAAATTTGTTAGAAAGAATGAAATTGCGTAGAGTATTACCAACTACCTCCATGACCTCCTCATGCCAAAGATGTAAAGGAAGACAGGGAAATCTTAGCCACATAGAGGTTGTATATACGAAATGGAAACTGGGTCAAAATTTGGAAATGATAGTTTCATAGAAGGACTGACTCTACTCTATAACCATGATCCTTCCAATATTTGCTTTCTACCTTTTGGTTTCTGAAAATAACTTATGAAAATACCTTTTGCATATAATCTTTTAAAAATATGTATAGATCAATTTGGAATGAACCAGGCTATAACTGCTAAATGACTTGATCAGAAGGCTCTTTCCTTGTAGTAATTATTATTGTCTCGTTTCATCTTGGAATAAAGTATAAACTTGCACCAACACATAGAGTTTATAGGATGGTGACATGAGAGTTAGTTCAAGGACCAAGACTCCCAAAATTTTAATACACACAGACACAGTCACACATCCTTTAATAATGTTTCCAGTCTTAATCTGCTAACTAGGTATTCATAAACACAAGAAACTGGATGGGGAAGTTTATAACTTTCTATTTTGAATCAGTGAAGCTCAGAGCTCATACTATCACTAGCTAAAGTATAGACATTTCTTCTTAAACAATTCTTTTCTAATTAAAGTTGGATTCCAATAGAAGAAATAAACTAAAACAGTTGTTCAAATGTGTTTGTCACTGGAAATTAACAACTGGGTTATTCCTACATATCAGAGATTGCTCCCTTGTACCGCATGATAGTCACAACATGTAGTCTCATTAAAACTAAACTTAAAATACCTTGGTTAGTTTTCTTATGCTTAGAAATGCCAACCAAATGGCTCCCATGATTCTAGAATCAACGCCCAGATCATGTTCTTAGGGGGGATACAAGTGGAAAAGTATCCCACTAGGGCATGGCTGCTATATACACACGTATCATAATATTCATCAGAAGATATTTTATCTCTAGGATCAACAAGAGGGACTGAAACATTACCTTGTGGTAAGCCATGGGGAAAAATTACAGGCCTTGGGTGCCATTCTTCCCATGTTCTTGTCAACACAATGGCCAATACTTGGAGTATGGTCATCTTAAGGTCCCTGTCTAGCTTGTTTGAAATCCCAGGCTATGATACTGAAACCAAAATCACAGTAAGACCAATAGATTTAAAGGATGCAAAGTAAAAGTAGGAGTAATTATAACAGTGCCACCAGCAAACCATCCTAGGTCATGACCCCCACGAGAGATTGATCTCCACTTACAAATATTGAAAATATCATCAGAACCAATGAACACCACCCTGGATGTTGGCTTTAGCCTTTAGGTGAAACTTCAATGATTTGTTCATTCATTTTCTTTGATTGGCTCCTTTATTAACAATATATTCCTGAATTCACAAATCCTGAAGCTTTTCCTTATACTGTTTCTTTTGACATTGTAGCTGAGAATATGACAAATGGGTCTTTATTGTCTGATGTTGTCTTTTTGTTGATCTTTTGATGCGTGGATATTCTTCCCTATGGACCTCAATCAATGTTGTTTCCGAATGGCCAACTAGATCCTCTCTCATAGGTATTTTTGAGCCATTTTTCCACCCAACTAAATTGATTTCTTCTTCCTCACTTTTTTAAACCAATCCGGTCTGTGGTGGTAGTGTAATTTTATTCTCTTGCTTGTTGCAACTAATTTGGATGATATGCCATCTGATGGTCTTTTCTATCTTTCGGGAACATCTTTTATCTAAAAGCCATAGTTTCCTAAACAACAGGATGGTTACGACAAGTCTTATCACACTTTAGCACAGTTACCATCACACTTATCCTGAGGATTATGTTGTCCACCAATCTTTTTCTTAAATCTAGTTCTACACAAATCCTGGCACATAACACAAAACATTCCTTGAGTTAACTTTTGTGAGAAAGAATGAAATTGCACAGAGTATTACCAAATACCTCCATGACCTTGTCATGCCAAAGATGTAAAAGAATATTGGGAATTCTTAGCCACACGGGGGTTGTGTATACGACATGGAAACTGAGTCAAAATTTGGAAATGATTGTTTCATAGAAGGACTGGGAGGGCCCTACTCTGTAACCATGATCCTTCCAAGATTCGCTTTCTGCCATTTGGATTCTAAAAAATAACCTATGAAAAGACCTTTTTCACATAGGTTTACCGAAATGTCTACAGATCAGTTTGGAATGAACCAGGTTGTAAGTGCTAAACAGCTTGATCAAAAGGATCTTTCCTTGCAGTAATTATTACTGTCTCATTTCATCTTGGAATAAAGTATAAACTTACACCACCAGAGAGAGTTTATTGAATGGTGACATGAGATTTAGTTCAAGGACCAAGACTCCCAACATTTTAATACACATAGACTGATACACAGACATAGTGACACATGCTTTACCAATGTTTCTAGTCTTAATCTGCTAGCTAGGTATTCACAAACACAGGAAACTATTTGGAAAATTATAACTTTCTATTTTGACCTGGGGAAGCTCATAGCTCATACTATGACTAGCTAAAGGGTAGACATTTCTTCTCCAACAATGCTTTGTTGCTTAAAGTTGGATGCCAATAGAAGAAATAAATTAAAGTAGTTGTTCAAATTTGTTTTCCATTGGAAACAAGTGTTGATCAAATTAACAACTGGGTTATTCCTACAGATCAGAGCTTGCTGCCTTGCACCACATGATTGTCACAACTTGTAGTCTCATTCAACCTAAAATTAAAATACCTTGGTTAGTTTTCTTGTGCTTAGAAATGACAACCAAATGGCTCCCAGGCTTCTAGAATCCAAGCCCAGATCATGTTCTTAGAGGGGATATAGCTCATAAAGTATCTAACTAGGGCATGGCTTCTATATACACAAGTATCATAGTATTCATCATAAGAAATTTTAGCTCGAGGAACAACAAGAGGGACTGAAACACTACCTTGTGGTAAACCATGGGGACAAATTTGCAGGCCTTGGGTGCCATTCTTCCCATGTTCTTTTCAACACAATGGCCAATACTAGGAGTATGGTCATCTGAAGGTCCTTGTCCAACTTGTTGAAAATACCAAGCTATGATACTGAAACTAAAATCATAGTAAGACCAATAGATTTAAAGCATGCAAATTAAAAGCAGGAGTAATTATAACAGTACCACCAGTAAACCCTCCTAGGTCATGAACCCCACCATAGATTGATCTTCACATTGAAGCTAATAAGAATGATTTTTTTCATCTATTTTCAAATTCTTGATCTTGTTGACATGATGGGTGTATTTCATGTAGCATTCATAAAACTATTATTATTAAATATGTCTATTGTCATGATGGTACTATTTGATAAGAAAATTGATATTGACAATTACCAACCTGAAGAACAATATTGGAGAGTTTGTGATGGTATACGATCCTATAACGCTCTTTATAAAACCGAAACCATGAGGCATAGGTAGAGAGAGATCTCCCAAGTATTCCAGGGAAATATCTATATTAGCATCTACATAAATAACCCCTTCATGAGAAAAATCCACCATGATCTTACCCATACCAAAATATCTTAATATTCCAACAAAGGGATAGTGTCCCACCAAAATATTTCCCAAAGGCTATCGAAATAATTTCAGCTATATACTTATTTTTTATTACATGATTCATGGAGGCATATTGCTGTGGAATATACAACAAATGACAACAAAAACAATCAATCTCTAAAGACAATAACAAACAAATTCTAATGAGGAAACCATATATATATATATATATTTGATTAAATTGCATTTTGTATTTGAAATCTAGATCTTCGATGAACACTTCACCCTCATCCTGAAATACTTGAAATTAATTAGTGAAGTAAACAAAAATGCCAATTTATTATTTACTACAATAAAAATTCTTATTTCTCATAGACATTGTCAATGAATGTGCAACATTCTCCAAAGTGTCGGATTTCTCTAGAAACACCTTGATTTCAACCATATATCTTACAAAGTGATATTGCACATCAATATGCTCCATTTTTTAGTGATATGTAGTGTTATTTCCCAAGAAGATTGCAGTATGACTATCATGATATAACCTTATAGCTTGTTGTTCAAACACAATTCCAAAACAAAATGTCTACGACCATACAACCTATTTACTTATGATGAGTGGCTTCCATGTATTCAAATTTTATACTTGCTATTGCCAATGGAACATGTTTCTTACTCATTCAACTAATATCACCTCAAAATATGTTAAGCATGTGCCTTTTGTTGATGCTCACTAGTATGGAAATATGCATACTAGAATATCTACAAGTACATTCAAAACTCTATCTTATCCATCTATTCCTTGATAACAGAGTGCACTATTTTTAGTTCCACGCAAATACCTGAACAACCCCTTTACAACTATCCAATGTTCCTTTCCGGAATTTTCTGTATACCTACTCAAAAATCTATTTGCATGGGAAATGGTTGGTCTAGTTCATGCCATGGAATACATCAAACTTCCAACTTCACTACCATAAGGAATATTGATATGTCTTGTTCAGCATTTTTATCCTTGGGATACTATTTTGTAGATAATATTACATCTACATGAATATGGACTTTTACTAGTTTCCATTCTTGTATATTAAACCTATCTAGTATTGTCTGAACATATTTTCTATGGCTCAGCTAGTGTTTCCTTTCTACATGATTTCTGTTGATCTCCATCCCCAATATGAAATTGGCAGCACACAGATCCTTCATTTAAAACTTAGATGATAGTTTCCATTTCACCTCCTTGATAAACCCCATGTTGTTTCCAACCAAAAACATGGCATTTACATACAACACTATGTAAAAAAATATTTTCTAACCTACTTACAATAAACATAGTGATCAAAATTTCTTCCCACAAGTCCTAGTCCCAAATTGTATGTGCCAAAATTCTAGTACCATATTCTTGGAGATTATTAAACCATAAAGGGACTTCTTCAGCTTGAAGACTAGCCCCCCCTTACCATTTACTATACATCCTTCAGGTCTCATCATGTATATTTCTTCTTCCAAGTCCCCATGTTTTTTACATAAATTTGGTTTACCTCCATATCAAATGTTACCTCAAGAGACAATAAGAATCTAATGGAAGTCAAATTTTCATTAAGGGAAATATCTAACCAAAGTGAATTCCCTCCACTTAAGAATAAAGTTTTTCTACCCATCGAGCCTTATGCCTCTCAAATTTTCTAGTTGCATTCAATTCCTTTTTGAACAGCCATTTTCTACTGACAAATTTCCTTCCATCAAGAAATTTGACCAGATCCAAGGCCTTATTTTTCTCTGAGGACTCCATTTATTCTCCCATGTCCTTCTTCCAGAGTTTACAGTTTTAGAATCAAGTTCTCCTTTAAAAAATCTAGGTTCATGATTAATAGAAAATAGAAAAAAACCAAAATTAAAATTGGTTGGAATATACCTTTACATTGTCCCTCTTACATGGTTAGATCCTCCTTTAATTGCACTATCAAAATTAAATTTCCTAGGGTTCCCTTTTCTTATGCCATCAAACATAAGTTTCATGAAACTCGTTTTTGGAGGGGACTGAGAGGTGGGGATAGAAATAGAACATTGAGAGGTCTTAGAAAAAGATGAATCTTATCTATATAAAAAGGACCAAGCATAAAATATATACATGTTTGCAAGTTGTATTTGACAATTGTCCATTGTCCAAGGTTGGAAAAAAATAGTTTCATGGATGTTGGACTAATATTTTTCCAAATTGTCTTAGGTTGAAGAGAGGAGCCCTGAAATATACATCTATTTTTTTCTTTCAAAGTTTTAGAGGGGGGATGCTAGGAAGAGTTACAAAATGTTATTTATAATGATTTTTTTCTGAGATTGAATATCTCCAATAAGCAATGGTTTCAACAATGCTAACTCTGTTGTGATCCTATTGTTTCAATGTATTGGATCCTTTATCTTAGAGGGAATTGATGAAGGAACAAGAACCGAACATATGCTCTATATATTTTTATCTATTGTGGTAGATAGAAAACACGAGGTTCCTTTAAATACCCATTTGATAAGATGATCACAAGTGAGGATTTTTCCTCGATCAATTAGCCAATTAAAAGTAAATAATTGGTGAAATGTCCAAACTACAAATTTGTATACATATGCAATCACTTGGATTGTTACTGAAATATTATAAGAGGGAGTACACTTCTCTAAGGGTGTACATACAATGATTTTTATATCCGTATCAAACAATGTCATATCCATATTGAGAGGAGAGCTTGCAGGATTCAAGATCCTACCAGAAGTCATCCCCAGATAATTCATAACAGGGATTGGGACAATTACCTTTATTTATTCATGAATTCCATTTATCAATGGTAGAGGAGGGGGATCAAAATTCAAAGAAAAACTTACCATTAGTGTTAAGGTTGGTATTTTTTTTTTTTATCTTTAGGCGTTGTTATCAAGCATCATCCTAGAAGAGAGTTGAATTCCCATTCCTTATTTCCCAAAAGGAATGTTGTTGGATTAGAGATCTATTTTTCCATGTGACATTGAAGATGAGGGAACCTTGGATAATTCATTGAATATAGATGAGGTCTTGGTGATCATTGGTGGGAATTTACTTTCTTTTCCAAATATGATACGATAGTGATGAGGGGTTTGTAATACAATGCCACCAGGTTTTGGAAATTTGTGCTTTATTCTCCAACTATGGGTCAAAATACCCTAAACCCGCTTGCAATGTAGGAAAAAAATCTTTGTCCCAAGCCACAAGAGTCCATTTATGATATTTCACCTTGGATCCTCGCCAAAGAATTTTTTTTTGGATGTTGTGAATACCATTAATTACATTCTTGGGGGTAGAAAAAATGAAGAAGAAATAGAAACTCATTTTCTAGAGAATAGATTTTAAGAGAATTAAATGAATAGTTAGGTTGAGGGATATGAAAGACAAAAAACATAGGCCTTATCCATGTTGGCTAGTAGATTATCCAAAGAGGGGTGATGAATAGTTCAATCAATGAGGGGGGAGATCAACTATTGATGCAGGAGCATCCTACCCTCCATTCAAATTCCAAGTTAAATGTTGGATCACGCTTAGAGGGGTCTTCAATTCTGAATTTATGGTATTTGAACCATCAAATTGTAAATAAACCTATGTTTATTTGATTCTAGATAGATGGTGAGTCACTAAGAGGACGAGTGAGTCATTGGGTCAATTGTTGAGTCATTGTAACAAATCCCTCATCTAATGGTAGCGAGTCATAAGATCGATTAGAGGATTTGATATAATTGGGATTGGTTAGCAAGATATTAGGGATTATTGATTGGATTATGGATCTGAACCAGAATGGTTCATCAATCTTGTTGTATATATATATGTAAGCCTACGAGGCATAGATAGAGAGACAAAAGACAGAGAGAATAGGAGTGGTAGAGACAGAGATATAGAGGTTAGTAGGGCCTTTAGGAATCAAGTAATCCCAATCAAAGATGTATCAGGCCTAAGGAGATTAGAACACAGGTTCTGAGACAATTATAAATGTCCAGCTTCATTGTGTGGGTGAAGGAAATCCTATTTAAGCATATCTTTATGTGTGATTATAGTTCTTTCTGAATGTATGATTTCATGAATTGAATGTTTTTTTAAATCGTGGGTTAATGAATCATAAGCTTGCATGTGAATTTAGGGTTTCTAAAAGTGAGTAAAATAGAGATCGATTGATCGATTCTCTGATCAATCAAAGGAAGAATTTTATTATTAAGACTTTGTAAAGATATTTTATCTTGAATTAACCTTAAAGCAGGTTCGAGATCTGTAGATCAATCAGTGCAAGGATCGATAATACTTAAGGTTTAATTTTGCGCAGGTTGAATGGTCAAGATTGTCGTAGGAACAGATCTATGGCTAAGGAAGAGTTCCACAAATCATACTCCTAAACGAATAACCCAAATAACTTAAGATCGTATGATGGAAATAGATATTAAAGAAGATCAGCGGTCGTAATTAAGTTCTGTAGCAAAGGGACCTAGATCCGCAAAGTAAAATGAAATTTCACACTTGATCAAAGATCAACGACCAGAAAACATTACGCAAAAGATCTCATGTTACACCGTGTCCAGTGTAATGGATAATCCATATCGGGATTAAGTCAGCCGGTATCCATGTCTAGGGAGGAAGATGTTCCATATTCAAATAATTAAATGTATAATAAGTGAATGGGTGATGAAATATTACAAAGTGAGTTCCATATATATATTAATCGTAAAGGCACTTTTGATACCATCCATGAAAGGATGCATCTTTTTTAGAATAGTTTACTAATAACTATTTATTAATTATTAATTATTAATATCAATATATATTAATATTAATAATTAATAATTATATTTAATATATATATTATGATATACATACATACATACATATATATATAT
>LPNX010761455.1:165882-177523 GCA_001517045.1 Pseudotsuga menziesii
TTTCTTTATGTCCTTTTTAGAACTGGTATTAGGTATGTGCTTGGTATTTACGCAATAGTTTGTCATCTTCCTTTCATTTGTAACTTAATTTTGTACTCCATTATGTTTATTATTGTTATCCAATTTTCCTTGTACATGAACACGAGGAATATTTCTGTGACTGACTATATGAAGCCTTGTTTTAGAATTCGTTTGTCCTATGATACTTAGGATGTCATCACGTAATGTTTTCATTGCATTATCCTTATGAGTTATCTTGAGAAGTGGCATTTCCTGAGGCTTCTCACACTTGAAGTCACCTCATAGTGTTACATTTAGGTTTCTCCAGGGTGGTATAAGAGTTAAGGTAGAATATGAATCTACAATATCTAATTCCTTTGACTTGGATTCCTTTACATATTGTAGGATCCATATTTTTTCATCGTATGTATTATCCTTATTGTCAACGATACTGGCTTGACTCTCATTATGATCTTGCTCGAGCTCATCTTTATCAAATATATTATTGGTATTTTGGTCATCCCTATGATATTTAGTCTCCTTATCTTGTTTAATATCTTGATCAATTTTGTTATTCTCATTTTTGTTGACATACTGGTCCAACATATTTGAGTCAATGATATGGTTTGTATTATACCTTAGTTTCTGTAACATTTCCATTTTGGTATTTTAGTTATGTGTCATGATGCTCAAGTTCTGTGCCATGGTGCTTATGTTCTATGGCATTGCACACATCTTGTCATCTAATTATTTTTGTTTCTCATGCACAATGTCTACTTTGTCATCAAGTTTTCTTCTTAGTACTAGAACAACATCTTCTTTGATTTCATTCTTAAGTTCCTTGTTATTTTTCGTTTCTTCTCTGAATTTTTCTTGGTTGGCAATGAGGGCCTTGATGTCCTTCCCCAATTTCTCAAGTTTGTCCTTTAATACCGTCATAGATTGGGTCCTTTTTATGCGAATATGTGTATTTGGAAGTTTATTTTGACTTATGGAGAAATAAAAGAAAACTAAAATCTTTGAAATAATTGACGAATTAATAATAATTATTAAAATGATTTAATGTGTTGAAATAAATTAATAAATATAAAATATTATATTTAAATATTTTATTAAAGGGTGGATTAATAAGTTTTAAAATATTATATAATACTATTAATATTAATATTATTATATTATATTTTATTAATATTGTTTTTATTTGTAAGGATACGTGGTATGAGGAGGGGTGCGGCCTAGGTTGAAGTTGGAAAGAAAAACCATGTGTTTGTTTTATTTTTTATTTTTTATTTTTTACTTTTATCTTTTATTTTTAACTTTTTTTCTCTCTTTTCTTTTCTATACCTTTTTTTTCTTTTTTTACGTTTTCTTTTCTGTTTTGGACAATATCCTATATTTTAGGGAATCCCTAAAAACTAAATTTACACAAAGTGTAAAAACTAGACAAGGGTCATATATCTCTGATACCACATGGTGCAACCTTATCTCGTTGGACTCTTAATACAACCATATCTGATGCAATATGCCAGCCCGTATCCAGGTTAAGCTAGCCTGTATCCAGGTCTAGGGAGAAAGATGTTCCAACTTCAAATAAACAGATATATAAATGTATAATAATTAATGGATGATGAAATATTACAAAGTGAGTGCCATATATATTTAATCATAAAGGGACTTTGGATACCACCCATGAAAGGATGCGTCATTTTAGAATAGTTCACTAATAACTATATATTAATTATTAATTATTAATATCAATATATATTAATAATAATAATTAATATTGATATTTAATATATATAACTTATTATGATACATATATATATATATATATATATATATATATATATATATATATCATCTGACAGTTGAGGACAGATCCACATCTTATCTTAGATCAATGGTCAGAAAGGAAGCCGCATGAAATAAATGGATGTAAGAGTTGTGGAAAAGGAATTGCGAAAGTCAAATTTAGAATTTGGGAGTTTCTGCAATCTGCAATATGCAAATGCAGAAACAGAGTTGCGGAAATATTATTGCGGAAAGGAGTGCTGCGGCCGTATAATTGCAGAAAATCAAGCTTGCAGAAACCCGGTTGTGGAATTGAACATGTGGAAGCAAAACTATGCAATAGAGTTGCAGGAGAAGAATCATCTGGAAAAGAAGCCAAACTTAGAGTTTGCTAAATGTAGAGAAAGCAACTAATACATATGAGCAAATTTCCATGTTTCATCATTTCAATTGCGACAATAATGGTCGTGATGTTTCGTGGCACTTATTTCATCGCTATAACAACGAACTTTATAAGTTGTTGATATAGAGACGAAAATGGTCTGTCACGTGTTTTCTATACGGTGGCCTAGAAATTGATTTTTTTAATTGATTTTCTATGTTTCATCACTCTATTGACAAAATTGTCATCCCTATGACGACGAAAATATGGCCAAAAACTGCTAGGCAAAATTTTGTTTCCATCCAAAATCGTGGAAATGTTTCGATGAATGTTTATCTCTCTATTGATGAATTCTGGAATTTGAACAGAAATTTCTTCCACGCAAAACCATGGAAAACAAATCTCTATCGATGAAATCTGTAAGTTGAACGTAAATTTTCCAGGAAACTGCGTCGCTATAGTGATGGTATTCGTGGAAAGCCACCCGGGGTTTCAATGGTTTTGTAATACCTGCAATGAAATTTCGTCGATATTGCAACGAAACCTGGAGGTTTCAAAAAAAATTAAAAAAAGGTGGAAAGCCAAATTCCTTTCCACAGTTTTGGATTTTCAATAAGTGCTTATGATTGATGTGCAGTCTTGTGGATTTTTTGTGTCTGTGGAAAAGCGAATCCACATATACACTTCAAGAATCAACAATCGATAGATCAATACCTTGGATAACTTATCCCATTCAATTATTTCTAGTGGCATGATTATATTCGTAGATTAAATTTTGTAAGAACTTATTCAAAACATAACATCTATTGTATATTGGTCTGATGTAGACATTTCAATGTCGGTTTCTAATTACTTGCAATATTTCCATACTTATTCATCACAGCCAAATAGGGTCCTTATAGAATGGTCTTATTCACACCCTCTGTGCATATGAAAATTGTATGATTTCATCTGGGTCCAATGTGCATCCTATGAACTTCCAAAGTTTTTATCATGAAGATAGAAAGGTGATATAAAAGAAAAACGACACAAATAAAAACCAAGAATAAAATAACATAAAATGAAAATTACAATAAATCTTTCTACCACCATTCAAGTGGGCTATATCATAGATGTTGCGGGTATTACAATGTTATCTGCAATGGAAAGTGTTAACACCATATCTGTCCTATAAAGGAAGTATGTTCTAGGCTCTAGCTTCTATTGAGATGCATTATTTGCAATTACAAGATCTAGTTCCAAAAGAAAATGTTAATTGGATCAATACGATCAATGGACTAGTTGATTCTACAAGGGATTTTAGTAGTAAAGAATCAGGGTTTGAGAATTTATTAGTGTATATGTAAAAATATCCTCAAATTTGAGATTTGAATTAATAAATTAAATTCTTCTACAAACTTGCAAATGATATGCCTTTTCCAACCAGCAACCAAGAGTTGTGACAACAGAATGTTTTAACCTTTATTTAGATTTGAAATAAGGTACACATGAGGATAAAACTAGGGAAAATCTAGGAATTTCACTTATTAATATGAAGTTTTCAACCCTGCAAATCAACCTTTTAATTTTGTTTTAGACCGTATTTAATCAGCACTATAGAGAATATTTCCAGAAGGTAATTCCCAGCCACAAACTGGGGCAAACCTACCATGTGATTTGATGTTTTAGGGATGAGTTTAATACATGTAAATGACATAAATTTTGAGATCTTATAAAACAAAAAATGAAAGTTGAACTGATATTTAAAATGGCATAAAAGTTGTGATTAGTGCATAACAAATCCAAGTTAGGAAGATGGGGTCAATTGACACTAGTGGAAAATGAGAGATTAGTGACGAGAAGATCAAACATTTTGGTCACCATAGTTTTTTTCAAGGGATAAATGACCAAAATTGATAAATTTAAGTGAGCTAACTAAAAAACACCAAGATAAATGACAAATTTTGGTCACGGGAGAAAAACCAACTAAAAACGACCAAGATAAATGACCAAATTTGGTCATGAGATATCTAGACTAAAAATGACCATATAAAAATTGGTCATTTATTTGGTAATTTTTAGTTGTCACTCCGACAATGAAAAAAATTAGAAATTTGACAATGAATTTGTACATTTTACTAAATTCTAACAATGTAGATGGATTCATAGAACCCTTTACTAAATTCTAACACTGTCGATGGATTCAAAGACCCCCACTACAGACGGATTCAGAGACCTCCTTAAAGGGGGTCTCTGAATCCATCTACATTATTAGAATTTAGTAAATTCTAACACATATAAAATATATATTTACACGTCCCTATATTATCAAAATTAAATTAATGCAACCTAGCTATATGTTAATTTGGACATGACCTAGCCATATTAAAAAAAACCACTAAATCTTGGCACGTATGACCCCTTCAACATATTTTCCAAGTCATTTCTTTTACATCGGCATGATAGTCTAGTTAATGTTGTGTCTCAGAGATTGGTAGTTTCTCACTAAAAGCATCATCATGTCTTGAATTTTATACCACTGTACATGTTCAAATTATCACACTTAACATTTTCATATTTAATTTGGTTCAAATCGTCATCATTTGTCCCCTTTGACACTGAATTGAAGCTTAGGTAGGTAAGAGCATGAAAACTACTTTTATTTTTATTTTTGTGTCCTTTATTAATTTGTATGATGCGTCCATTTGACATTCTTCTCATTACATATATGATTCGAAAGCTGAAAAGTATCCCCCTAATTCTAATAGCAAAATAAACCAATATCCCTTATCTATTAAAAAAATATGAGCACTTCCCCCTTTTAATTATTTCCCCTATCCTAGCATTTTAACCCTTTTCTCTCTAAAGTCCTCACCCCTTCCCATTTTCATTTACATAAAAGAAATAAAACACCTTTAAATTCCAAACCCCTTTACTTTACCCTTAAAAAAGTCTCCTCCATAGAGATCATTTTGTCTTATCTAAGTTCTTTATTCCCCTATTTAAATGAAAAATGTGCCCATTTATCGAGTCCCTAATCCCCTTTATAATAATTAAAAATTATCAAATTAAAGTAGAAAATAGGATTCTTTCTCTTAATACTCTTAATATTATATATTATAATGTATTTGTATTATATATTATATTGTATATTATAATATATAGCTTAAATATATATATATATATATATAAAACTTATATTAAATACCAGCCTAGATTCAAATCCTAGGCTCTATCAAGCACCAAGTGGGATCAAATATTCTAAGGTGCAAAACTATTCTAAGGTAGTGCATGTAAGGAGCTATTGAAGAAGAAGTTTACACCTCCGAAGATTTGATCCCTCTCAATGCTTGATAAAGCCTAAGATTTGGATCTAAGATGATATTTATAGAAAAACATTACTAAATAATTTTTTTTTAAACTTAATTTACTTCAAAATATTTATATTTATATTTATAACAACACTTAAACACCATTTTTAACTTAATTTATTATTTATATTCATATTTATAACAACATTTAAACAGCAAACAATAATATTTTTGTTAACCCAATATGCATGGCGGGATTATGTTGTGTATAGGTGGGAAATTAAAAATGTTGGTAAAATATTGGGTCTAACTTGGAGCCTAATCTCCTTTTGATTTCTCAAGTTAGCAGGGCCTCTTATTAGATCAGCTCAAAATTGTGTCCAAGCCACAAGTCAAACCAGACCATTTGTCAAATGCCAAACACAAACCTGAGCAAAACCCATCACATAACCCCATGACTTGTATTGTGTAGAAGGCGAGGGTTTATCAAATGCATATTGTGGGCATACTAGTTTGAGATCCTTGGATTTAGAGAAAATTCAGCCATATAGAGCTTCATCGCTTTGAATCTATGATGAGAATCAAGAATTGTTGAGGTTTCAGCCGCAATGAGGTACTTCCTAAAGAACCTTTTTCTTTGCATTTACATATGGGATTTATGTATTTCAGTGCCAATCCTTCACAGACCTATTCCACTATGCTTTTGGGTTTCCAACATGATATGCTACTGGAGTTTCTCCTTCCATTGATGGTGTTTTAGTTTCTCTATATATAAATCATGATTTATTCTGTTAAAAACATGGGTTCTCTTTTAAATTTTTTTGCAAAACAAATGGACATCCACATTATTTCATTTGTGAATTATTTTAATTCTAAAAGGAATACTTGTTTAAGCATGATTCATCTGTAAAGTCTAAGCTTACTTGTTAATGATTGATGGATATCCTGGTTATAATTATTAAATTCCTTCCAGTTCAAAAATTGTGCGTTGAAGTGTGACTACAGGGCAGATCCTGCACGTACTAATTTCACTTCAAGGGATTCGAACTTTGTTCTCTGGGAAACTATATATTTTTTTAATTGGGAACAATTTACACAGTATTAAAATTTGAGTGAATCTAATGGCAAGTAGCATAGATTTATTAGATAATGAAGACACAATTCAACCAAGAGAGAATGTTTACATTCATATAATGATGATTCTATGATAATATTTGAGAAGCAAAATAACATATTGAAAAACATGTTCCTTGACTGAATTGATAGGTTCCAAGTCCTAGGAGACAAAATCTATGGATGTAATGATTGGAATTTCTAAAGTACAAATTAGGGGCAACCATGTGGATGTATATCCTAAGAAATGTAAACTTGATAATGTGAAAACTAGGTTAAAATACTATAGGAGGAAATATATGTTTGTATATCTATGTCGCCCTGGTGCTCCTGACCTTGATACTCTCCCTTTGTCGTATTGAGATTCCACTGTATTGAAATCCCCACAAACCAACCAATTAGCCTTGAAGCAAGCATTTGATGCCAAAATTTCTCCCATTCCTACAACCTATGCATGTGATCCCTGCCCCCAAACCGACCTCAACTCCTGACCAACCTGTGAAGATACCTGTAACATTCTGACTAACCTATGAAGATACCCCTAACATTCTAGTATATGCACACCCACACAACTCGCCATATATGTAGTTGCTAGGGCATAGGTGTAGTATATATACAACTAACTTAGGACATGGAACATTATGGCATAGATATAGCTATGTTGGGTACAATACTAGTATCGAGGGACATAGATTCTATATTTAATGGGAGAAAAGGAGAGACTTATACATATCACGGGGAAAATAGAATAGAAAGGTTTATTGTCTGTGAAGCGAATTCAGAGTAGACATGTGAGATTTGATTTCTAATTGATAGAATACTAAAGGGAACTACGTGCAAGTGCAAAGCTCAAAATGCTCTTGGAAAATTGAAAGGTTTGAAGTGCATGTTAGGTCTAGTTAATTCTTACAATAAAAGAGAATCCAATCCAAATAAAGTGGTTTCTCCACCTCTAAGTTTAATTAATGGTGAAATAGAAATATGGCCAAAATTGTTTCATTGTAGTTATGTTCATAGCTGGCCAGCACTGTAGAAACCCATGAATGTTGACTCTTTGAGTAAAGACAGTTTTCCTTTTGTAATAACTGGTAGAGATGACAAATGTAGAAATTTTGCTTTCACCTTTGTGGAGCTTGCTCATATTTGGATGGGTATTTTAGGTCTAAAGTCATTTTATGATGAATTAATGATGTAGGGCATGGAATGGAATGGGAAACACCACCACAAGGATATGTCTGTCATACATGTAAAGTTCCTTGTATGTTCATCATGTCTAGTAACTTTTTAAGAAAATTGTTCATTAAGAGTATGGTTAATGGGATAGATATGGGTTCTCACCATCTTATTTGTTTTCTCTGGGACATTTCATCCAAAATTGTCCGATAAACAGGGATCCCAATTTTGACCTCAAAAGGGTGAAGAATCCAACTGGCATTCCCAAATCAATGCTTGTTGCTACTCCCGATGGCTATGATGGATTACCAAATGGGGCAATTGCAGTTTTGAGGCCTAACAAGTAAGTCATTTAAACCAAAACTTCATCATTGACAAAAATATAAAGTGGAAGGTCTATGAAATTGGCTATGCATTGCCTCTCAATTATTAGCTGCTGATTAAAATTATTCGTCACGTAGAGCTGCTTTTGACAAGGAAGTTGAGGGGTTCCCATCTAACCGTTTTGTTGGTGAACGACCACCTGAATCACATTGTCCATTATGCAAGAAAGTAATGAAAGATGTTGTACTGATCAGTAAATGATGTTTCAATAGATATTGTGACAAATGTAAGATAATTGGAGAAAACTTACATTGATATTACTTTGGTGTGATTTTTTCTAGCTTGTGTGATTTATAGTCTATGTTTTTGTCTAGCACATGTTTATAGTGTTTAAACCTATGAAATATTTTCCATTTATTTTAGGCATTAGGAACCATATCATATCAAATTCCAGATGTGTATGTGGAGCAACAAACATTCTTGTAGATGCTCTATTTCCAAATAAGACTCTTCGAGATACCATAAATTGAATTTTGGAGACCAACACCAGTAGTGATGAAAATGTTGGTAGCTTGCTACAAGTTCAAGGTATATTAGCCAGCTGAAAAGTATGCATGAGTACAAGTTCATATTAGCTATCTATTTATGCCTATCTGATGGTCCAAGTATTTTCTGTTGCATATGGAGTCAGCCAGGTGTTCAAGGATTAAAGTCCCATCTCCTTCTCTTTCTGCCTCTCTTGGATTTTGTCGCCTTCATGTTTTACATCAATGGTATATATTCTGAATATTTTAAATGTAAATACATCTAAATGTTGGAAGATAATTTTCATTTGAGGCATTTTTATTCATCATTTACTAATAAGTATTGCAATATGAACTTTGCATCAATACACAATCTTTCTTGATTTCAAAGGGCTCATATTGTTGAATTGCAAATTGCATATCTTCCCTGTCAGAAGGCATTTTTTACCAAACTCTCCTTTAAAGTTTAGTCAAAAAATTGTAGCAGAAAGCAATAGGAAATCGTGGGACATAGGGACATTCTTGCAAACATTATGCTTTTTCAATGGACCTCTATCATCGGTGATGGTAAATTTCCTCCAGATTCACTAGACTTGAAGAAGCTCAGAATGCAAGAGTTCAAGCATAAATTTCACCTAGTTCCAACTCTTTATTTTTAAATTTTCATGAAGTACTAATCTGTCCCATGTGGTTTTGTTCTGTCAAGTTGTTTCAATCTTTAATAGAGCAATTATTAGGCTCTTCCTCTAGACAGTCACCAATCGAAAAGGAAAAGATGGATATTTTACTGGTGGCTAGTGCAATTGGTGGTGTTGGTAAACGAGTTGTTGATGTTCTACGCAACAAGGGTATCCCTATACGTGCTCTGCTATGATACTCTTCCCTACCAAAAATATTTGGTTGGTATTTATGGAAGATTTGATAAGTGTTTTTTCTTTAATGTTCCACCTTAGCTCCCAGACATCATACTTGAATTTGTCGTTAATTATGTCTAAAGATGGAACTGATTTTCTCAAGTGCTGCAAGGCCTAGTCTTACCTCAACCTTTTGTTTTCACACCTTTTTATTGGTTTTACATGATTCAAGTAAGGAATGCAGACAAGGAAAGATCTCTACTTGGCCCTGATGTTGATTTGATAAGTTGTTTTGTACATGTAAACTACATCATGATTGATATTCTAGATGTGAATTACTAGAGTGTAAAAAGTCCCATAGCAATATTAAAACTAAGTAATATACTTGTTAAAATGCTATTTTTTGGCTATCCAGATAAGACAAATATAATCCACATTACCTATTGAGGCAAACACCAAGAGGTTTTAACTTGTCTTGATGCACATTATGACTATTCAAATAGATTAGTTATGTTTTTGGCATATACATATTAAATCAATTGGAATATGAACAAGGCCAAGGAATTCTTGTAGTTTTTTTTTGAACTAGATCCCTTGTATTACAATGAGGATAATGTGCCCATATTTAGCATTCTAGGTGAACCATTAGCACCATTCAATTCAATCAGCTTTGGCTTAAACAATGCGAATGGTGTATATCTATTCTGTCAAAACTACCCAGGACTTGCACTTGTCCCCAACTGCTGTTGTGTACACTAGTGTGCATCCACAAGTATGAGCACAAACATTAGCATGTCACTTGGTATGACTTGAAACCTAGTGGGGGGCACATTAGCTACTCACTTTCAACAACCTGACAAGCCACCATTGACATATTCTTGTGGTTTGAAAACATTGCATGGAGATTTATTTTCATGTAATCCTAATATAGTCTGTAATGTTCTCACGTTTATGGTTCTGACATGCATGACTGAGTGCCAATTCTTCATGACTTATTTAGTCCTTGAATTGTGTGGAAGATGAAGCCAATAGATATGCTATTTCATCTCTTAGGAATTGTAGTTTTTTCCAAGGCAGTCAATTGAATATTTCATTCAACATTGAGGGAAGGCTCAATGCATGGATAAAGTGCATGCATATGGGAGGATAATTCTGTATTAAGATAAAGAAAATCTTTAAATGTGTAACATCTTTTGGTACATGAAGAAATGATTGTTTCATGAAGATAATAATGAAGTAGAAAATATAATATTTGAGATGCATGAAGATAATTTGGGTATGGACTCTTACAGTTAATGATAACTTATCTAGATAGATTAATTATAAAAACTAGTGGATAATAATGAGTAGAAACTCTATTTAAACTTTAAAGAGGATGACATGTACTTTTGAAGATAGGAAAAAATGAGATGTTTGTAAGGAGATTTTTTTCAAATCAAAGTGTTTTTTAATCTTCAATCTTATTTGAGTTCTAATTTGAGAATAAATCTATAGGAGTTTGTAGCACTTATCAGAGCAACAATATGGCATGTACAAGAAATACCTTAGGCTGGGGCGCATATTAGAGGAGCCAAAGGATATCATGAACTTGATCAAAGATTGGAAACCCTAGAGAGGGGATTGAGGATCAAATATTTTGAAGATGAAGCAAGCATTTCCCCCAATTTGAATGAAACTCAAGATCCTGTAGAGATGCTTGTTGAATCCATGTCAAGGCAGAGAACTCAAATTAGATGTGAAGTGTCAAAGTTCTAAGGTGATTGAGACCAAATATATTGATTAGTTGTATCGGTGCTTCAACATGGAGAACATTGCAGAGGATGACCTGGGAAGGGAAAAGCTTCCCGTGTCAAAGATGAAATACCATGTATCTTCATGGTAAAATCAGTTGCAAAGAAATCGAGAAATCCAATGTAAGGGAAAAATCGAAGTTTGGTCTGTTATAGCGGATTTCACCACACTAGGTGAATCACACATTGTATGGCCTTCCCTTGTCCCGCTGCAGACTCATTAGCCCCTTTGGACCACTTTATATCTTTTGATGTTACCTTGATCATCCCCAAAAAAACATTATAATATTGATATACGCGTCTTTTTCCCCGATAACCGCGTACATACGCAGATATTCCCTCGATAGTCGCGTACATCGGGATGTGTGCATAAATCCAAATCCTTTTGGACTGTTCCTTG